>JAIFHD010011432.1:0-53797 GCA_019721455.1 Psilocybe mexicana | reverse complement strand
GTTCTTGTGTGTATGAATCCATAAAAAAAGGGTATGCTATCAAGATCGACAAAAAGGAGAAGAAGAAGGAAAGGGAAAATATCGTCAGATAGTTAGAACAAAATAAGTATACCTACTAATCGTAGACAAGCCTTGCCTTCGCTTCGCTCTGGCCGTCTTGTTCATGCTTAAGGAATCAAAACCACAGCACTGCACATATTAAAAATATCACAGTAACTTCAGAAACCTAACCACTCCTCGCCTCCCTGCGGTCGGCTCGTCGTGGCTTGGCTGAAGGTCAATGCTCGTTCAGAGGTCCAAGCATCAGGGTCTAAATACAGTTAAGGATGCAAATAAGTATCAACGAAATCGTCGCATCTCATTATTATATGTAGGATCTGAAGTGATCCTATTGGCATTCGGTCAAGGAGATCTGGGGCTGCTATTGGGATTGTGCCATTCTCTCTCAACCCTTGGTTATAATTTCTTGCAGTAGATCATCAGGCCACCTCGCTTGGTCAACACCATTCCCTCTTGCCCCAACGTTGTACCCAGGTGTGACAAGGCCTTGAGGGAAGGTGAGGATCGGTTTGACGGTTTTCTGAGGCACTCCTAGCGCTCGATTTTCTCGATTTTCGAAGAAACTCGGGTCGAGGATCGGGGCTGTTTTTTCGGCCAGCATGGCATGGAACCGAGGTAATAAGACGAGCATGTTGTCGGTGTGGCGGAACACGGGGCGACCGTAACTTCCCCACAGGGAATCCCAGATTTCTGAGGAGTAGGTTGAGCAGGAGTTGACGAGCCATTGGGAGTAGTAATTGAGTGCGACCTGTATAAAGTGGCATGATCCATAATCAGCGCTCAGCGATGGTTGAAATTTGTTGAGGCTCAAGTCAGTAAACGTACGTCTACAACAAAAGAGCCTCCTTTCTCGGATTTTTCGATGAGAGCTTGGAGGACACCAGTTGCACCAGCGGCACCGGTGCTGCGAAAGGTTCAAGGTAAGACTTTTTTTCTTTGTCTTGAGAGAAATTATCCATACCAATAATCGGAATTGGGAAAGACAGGAGTGACTGGTTCGTCATGTCCCATCGCTCTTCCGAATTCCAACGACACTCCACAGTTCTACCAAACCCATTGAATAAGAAGCGCATAGAACATGTAAAAGAGAACCCACAGCGTCACTGATCTGCTGCCATCCGGATCGATGAGACCAAGGGCCATTCCAACCATAACAATTTTCGTGGACATAAATGACTCCTCTATCTTTGTCTTTGAAAAACCCGAGAATATCCTCCTTTCCGAACCCCCACTTCGCCATAACGCCAGGACGATACCCATCCACCACAATATCGCTTTCCTCGATAAGAGACTTCAGTGTTGCCCTGTCGGCAGCGTTCTTGAGATCGAGATGGGCATTCCATTTCCCCCAGGCCAAGTCACAGAGGAGGACGGTCATGTCTGTCACATTCGGGGAGGTGATTCTTAGAACACTCGCACCGAGCTCTGCTAATTCCCTAGTGACCGTCGGTGCTGCGATGACGCGGGTGAGATCGAGGACTTTTAATCCGAAGAGCGGGCGAGCAGGCCCTGTGTGTCCCTCGATTGGCGTCCACCAGGTTGGTGCTTGTTTGGGGTTGGGGAAGTGGTGCAGCTCGAAGAGCCCGACGTGGGCGTTGGCTTTGCCGTGTTCGCTTGCTTTGTATTCTTCCGTCGACCAGCATGTAGTGCCGGCTTGACGGTATTTGTCGTTCATGAGTGTTTCGATCTCTGCCGAGGTGTACTGAGATATCTTGTCTTCATAAATCTTGCAAGCTTCTTGGTAGCTGACGTTGTCGAGTGTCTGATCCACATCCAGTGCCTCTTGTACAAACGAAGCATTCATGCTCCCTATATATATGAAATATGTGAGAAAAATATTTTTGAAGAAAGATACACTGGTGGTTGAACAAACCATGAACATGGTAGAACCGTCCGTCCTTGGTCTTATAGATATTGGTCGCTGCCGCCTTCAACTGGCTACCATTCATTCCCCGATAAATGTCGCCATCTGGAAAATACTTCGTGAATCCTGGGTCGATATATCTCAAATTTTCTCCCTCTGGGTCAATGGTGGTGAGATTGACAGACATGATAAACAATTGGGCATGGTCGCTAGAGTGGAATGGGACAGAAGTATAATATCAGCCTAGCATTTTTTGAAAGTGAAGAGAAAATGGACGCAACGTATTAATGACGATCTTCTGGTAATCTGTGCCATATTTCTTTTTCAAAAGAACGTTGAGCATAGATCCTTGAAATCCTTTGAGAGCAGAGACACTCTCTGCGAAACGCCAGTTGATAGGGATGCTGGGGGATTTACTGCCAACATATTCGACGGCAGCTGCAGCCTCCTTGATTTCAGCAGGCGCAGATGAATGTAGTTTGTTGTTGATTATCCCGTTGAACAGTAGTTGATGACTTTCACTGGGCACAGAATACGACTTCATGTGAACCTATTGAATGAGAGTCAAACAATTATGCTCCTCCTGCGATCCCAGAAAACACGGATTTATCTAACGATCCATCGCGGAGGAATTCATCTTCCGTTCGCAGGCTTCAACGTCAGCGGACTGTCGTAAATCAAGGCAAACAGACCGATTTGATGTGGGGCCTCAGAGATATAGGGACAAGGGAGACTAGTCATTAATGACCGCATAAATCCCACACTTAGTCAGAAGACACAAAAGGCTTTTTTTATTCATGCGCAGTTGTGGTTAATGTTATCTAGACCAAAAAAAAAATTCGTAATCTGCGAAAACCGAAGTGGAAACGAAACGGAGCCTACGATAGAAAATCTGCTATTCGATTTTAAGTGCAGGGTACCAGGGTACAATTCGTCAATGCAGTTGAAAAATGTCGACGTTATGGTTCATTCTTGCATGTCATCCTGCGATTTGGGCAAAGGCGCCTTTCGCTCTCTGATTTTGTTTGCTGCACGAGCAGCTTGATCCCTGACCATTTCGCCTTCCTTTCTCCATTCTCTTTTCTCGAAAGCGTCGTATTCATCTTTGGCGTCGATCCATCGTTCTTGGATGTCTCGGATGTTGCTACCTGGGCCCTTTAAGGGACCGATGGCGCTGCTGAACAGAGCGTAGGTGTTCGGGCGGACAGTTGGCTTTACGTTTGTTTCTTCAACTGTACCAGGTGGCTGATTTGAGTTGGAAGGGGGTACAAACACGCAGCCTGTTGCTCTATCGATGACATGCATTAGATTAAGCATTAGGCTTTTGTCCTGAGAAATACAAAGATGAGTTGGAATGTCAATATCCTATCGGAGGATGACACACCTCAACGGCAAGAGTCTCAAATCCAACAAGTCCATAATCTTCTATCAGGGAGATCATTGCCATGTTTAGAGCAGAAAACCGGGGTGGAAGTGAGGCAGACAGGGTATTTTCGAGATAGGATAGATCTTGGACTTCTGTGTAAAAATCCAGGTTGAAATCTGCATTTTATTTGTCAAATTAGAATACCGAAGTAAAGATAATTTAGCGTACCGAGGTCGCCATATTGAGAGAGTAGATCGATTTTGGAAAGAACATTGACATGCGGCAGTTCCAATTGTAACATCGCGCGAAGCGATAGCAAAAGAACGGAAACATATTTCGACGCGTCGGTTATATAATGTGCATCACAAAGATGGACGGCAGCCAGCTGGCTTAATACGAATCGGTTAGTGGGTTGTGGTCTGAAGTAAAAGTGAGACGCACCCGGAATGAATTCTTTGTCAATTTATCGACAATATTCTTGACGCTTTCATGGTTCGTACTCAGCTCGACTTGGCCTGGAAGGTCAAATAAAACGTAAACATCGTCGCCGAGGGCTTTTAGGCGTTCTTCTAGCCAGTCAAAGTTTTGTTCCAGGTATTCCATGCAATACAACATTCCTCCGTTCGGACCGAGGCCATACTGATCCATGACGTCCGAGAGTGTAATAAGCGATGAGATATCGATGGCACATGGGTAAGACAGGGAGTCGTTGGCGGGATCTAGGTTCACCACAGCGATGGGGCGGTTAAGAGCAGTGAACAATTGATGTTTTCCAACGCAATATGTCGATTTCCCACTTCCTGGAGAACCACAAACAATTTCCCCAAATGGCATGTCAGAAGGGTGGTTTTACGAGATTCCTGGCCTATAGTTTGGGAATGTGAGAGAATAAAAGCCTGTTTAAATTGAAAATTAAAAGATAAGGTTGACCGAGGTCGAATTGTGAATGAAATCTTCAAATCAAGTTGGAAGCTCAGGCTGAAGCAATCAAGCGGTCTTAGAAGGTGTGTGGCTTCGTCGTGAGATATCAACAAAGGTTATTGATCGAATTCAGGAGAGACTTGAACAAAGGTCTTCTCTCAACCACTCTCACCATTTGTTGTACTAGGCCCCAATGTTTAATTGATCTCATTTACGCGTTAATTTTGACCTGCTTCAAGACCATTCGACTCCAAGCTATCATGGTGCTCTACGAGGATGACCATGTCGCGTCTGACGACGTGAGTTTTAACTTCAAATCATCCTCCAACTACTCATAAAAGACATAGAACAGATTGCTCAAGTTATCGAATATACCCGACGAGTTGATGAAGACTCTGCTCGTTCAGGAGCGTCTAGAAATGCTCTGAGTGTTGAAAAAACGGATCAGCTCGGCAGAAAAAATGCCAACATTCGATCCCGAATTGCAGAACTCGACGCTGAGGTAGACGGATTTCGACAACAGATCGCGCTCATTGAAGATCAAATCTCAATGTGTCTGCACGAAAAAGAGACTCTTTTAAAGCAGTTGGAGCAGTCGAGGAACCTTCGAGACCCCAAGGGTAAAGGTAAAGCGGCTACTGGAATCAATTACTCAACAGAAGAGTTCGACTGGTCTGGCTTTCTAAAGACGCGTATGAAGGCTGTATTTGGAATAGACAACTTTCGTCTCTGTCAGAAAGGGTGGGTCTTTCATTCATCTATTGACGTCTAGTGTTGATAAGTCCTGTCCAGTGCCTGTAATTCCAACATGGATGGTCGGGATATTGTGTGCATCATGCCGACAGGTCACCTCTTTATCTTACATCATTGTACCGGTAACTGACCATAAAACAAGGTGGTGGAAAGTCCCTGACATACCAGCTACCTGCTATCATTACACCAGGATGCACCCTGGTGATTTCACCACTAATTTCGTTGATGACCGACCAAATCTTACACCTCGAAGAAAACGACAGTTAGTAATGGTTTTTTTTATTTCTGTTTCTTATTTTGTGATTTGAACGTCTTTCTTATTCTCCAGTCAAGGCTGCCATGATAACATCTGCGACATCCAAGACAGAGAAAGCCGAAATTATCGACCGCCTGAAACGTACGGCAGACAGGAAGCTTCCCCAGGAAGAAGAACTGAAGCTTATTTATGTTACAGTAAATGCCATTTCCACTTTCCTCGGAGAACATCCTCATCTTTTCCGCTAGCCCGAAAGAATCAGTAAAGACAAATCATTCCGAGCATTGTTACAACGCCTGGACGATGCTGGAAAACTTGGTTAGTCACAGAGATAGAGCTATAGCTTCACTTAGGAAATCTCATTTTCATTTTCCGTTAGCCAGGATCGTGATTGACGAGGCTCATTGTGTATCGCAACTGGGCCATGATTTTCGGTACGCTTTCTACAAATCCTCTGATATGATGATTAATCTCATTTTTATCCAAAGACCGGATTACAAAGAGTTGCATATCCTTCGGAAGATTCTTCCTCGTGTGCCCATCATGGCGCTTTCCGCAACGTGTGGTCCGGAAGTTCTCAAGGATCTCATCAACATATTGGGTTTGAAAGAACCTGTCGATGGAAACGGTATTGTCCTTTTTTTCTATATTGAAGTGTACTGCTTTTTTTTGAACAAATAATAATAGATGCACCGGCTCAGGGTACCGTTTATTTCTCGTCGCCGCTGTACCGAAAAAATCTGCATTATCGTGTGGTGGCAAAGCCTGACAAAGCTGCGGACCATCTTGAGGCTATGAAAGATTACATTCTCACTAACCATCCGAACGACACTGGCATCATCTACTGTTTCACTGTCAAGGTATTGTCAACGACAATCCAAAGTTTTTAGCATACTTATCTGAGTTGTCCCAGGATACAGAGATCGTAGCTCAGAAACTTAGCGAAATCAGTGGCGGACGAATCAAGACGGGTGTCTATAATGCCAAGATCCAAGACGCTGAAAAAATCAAATTACAAAAACAGTGGCGTCAGGGAATCATCAAGGTTGTGTGTGCAACTATAGGTTTGTCTATTTTATGAAGACCAAAGATCCTACACATTCTTACGGCACTGCATCCACAGCCTTTGGACTGGGTATCGACAAAGGCGATGTACGATTTGTGCTACACCACTCCGTAAGTTTTTTTTTTTGCACTGCGGCTTCTATGCATTTATCGGGTGTTAATGAATGGCTCGACTTTCACAGATCTCCGTTAGTGGCGTTGATACTTGCGGCTTAAGCGTGTTCGCGTACTGACTGTGTTCCTTTAATTATCTTTCATTCTAGAAATCACTGGAAGGATTTTATCAAGAGTCTGGACGCGCGGGGCGTGACGGGAAAGACTCTGATTGTATCTTGTATTATAGGCCTCAGGATGCCTCCGTCATTGGTGGTATCATGGCGTCGGAAAAGGAGGGCAGAAGGAAACGTATGTTGGAATAGATTTTGCTCAAAATCGATAGGAGACCAAGCTGATATTACGAACTCCAGTTCACGCCGTTCTCAAATTTGCAGAAGAAGTGAGACAGTGCCGTAAAGTGGCTTTTGCAGAGTGAGTAACCATTTTCCTCTTCGAGGCAATAGTCTCCTGCTGTGCGTGCGGTGCTCTGACTCTCCCTTTGCCCTGTCTTCTTTGCCATCTTCCTTCTTTTTTCTTTTTCACATATTATTAGATACTTTTCACATTCATCACAACTCTCTATAAATTCTTTCTCAACGGAAGAAGTCGGAGCCTTGGACCCTTGCCTGCACTGCGACAATTGTATGAGATCGCCAGACAGCCTCGAGCGCAGGGACGTGACCCTCGCCACGTGGCAGATCCTCAAAATCATGAACGCCGTGCAGCGAGAAGGAGGGAAGCTGACATTGAGTATGTTGGCCACTTTGGCGAGAGGAGGCAATAAAGGAGCCTTTGAAGCCAGTCGAGGAAGGAGGAAGGAAGCTGTCAAGCACCATCTTGATATTCAAGCCGTTGCTGGTGGACCTGTGGAACTGAGTAAGACTGTACGTCATAACCTTGCCCTTTTCTTCTTTTTTGGTTCCTTTGGAAGAAGGGGTTGCTTATTTATTTGTGATGAAATATAGGACATCGAACATTTGTTGGTCTACCTTC
The DNA here is from genome assembly GCA_019721455.1 of Psilocybe mexicana. NCBI lineage: Eukaryota > Fungi > Basidiomycota > Agaricomycetes > Agaricales > Agrocybaceae > Psilocybe > Psilocybe mexicana. The sequence goes on along the minus strand of JAIFHD010011432.1, from coordinate 46,423 downwards.
TCACTCAGGAATACCTGAAAGAAGAGTATCAGCAAAATGCGTACAGTTGTGTGGTGTACATCGTCCCTGGCCGATTAGCTCCCCGGATTGAGCTCCTTTCTCGCGAGAGTATTCAGAACAGTTCGCGTGCCAAAGTGGAATTTGACTTCATCAAGCCAGAAAAAAAGAAGCAGCCTGCGAAGAAGGCTGGGGGGAGCGGTCGATCCAGTATTCCCCGGAAAAGGAACTCAGAGGGGAAAGGGAAAGTGACGAGTAAAGGGAAAGGAAAGGCTGATGAGGGCAAGGGGAGCAAAGATGATGACGACAGCAGTGTGGATGGCGATGTGTCTTCGGATCAGGAGTTACCCTCTGAGGTCCTCTCCTCTCTGAAAGGAAGCGATAGAGCGACTAGGTCTAGGGAGAAGACCGAAATAACTCGAGAGTCGGACGATCTGTACGCATCGGACAGCAGCGAGGAGGAAGCCGATTTTGATTGGTCGTATTCAATGCGGGACGAGCCGCGTCCCAAACGACACAAGGCCAGCGTGCATGAAGGTGGATTTACGACCACAGTTGTAAAAGAAGGAGATCGGGAGGTAATGGTACTGTCGTCTGATTGAATAGATACTGTACAAATGACATGACTGGGAAACTATGCAACTAAATGATACAGTTTTCGAAAGCGGTGTAAACATGGATAATGGACTAGAGAAACCAGTGTGTTATGTATGGAGGGTGATACAGGTGCGAAAGTAAATACGAACAATAGTAATATGGGCGAACGCAAATAACGATACTGCAAAGCAGGAAAGAGCACCGATCATTGGGGTCAAGGAATTAAAAAAAAAAAAACAGGAAAGAGAGAAATGAACCTTATGTGCCAGGATTTTAGGCCCGAGCTTGCTTGAGAGCTGAGCGAAGAGGTGGTTTCGGAATGAGACGATGGTTGAGATCGATTCGAATCCCCTCTTCGTTCATCCATCCCTCTTCCTTTTCTGGATAATCGTCAAGGTCAGGGGGATACTCCTGGCCAGCAGAAGCAGCCTTGTAAGCACCATCGTTCGTCCAGAGTTGATCGCTATTGAAGCAAAATGAGAAGTTTGATGAGTAAAAAAAAATTGGTAGAAAAATTTATGAAAAACTTTACCCCCGACGGTTGAACCACCCTTTACGTCGTTGATTGGCGAATAAAGGAGAAGGGCAGATCAAATTTTCGTTCCAGCGAACAGATCTCAGAAGAGGAGCAGAATTTCTCCCAGAGAGTTGGGGTTTTATAAGTGGGTTTTGGTCGCCATCAGAGTATCGCCTCTGAGGCTCGGAACCAGCTGTACCTATCGGTGCGCCGGCTCGTCCATTCCCTGCAGGTTCTGCGGATTTTGCAGTGGCAGGGGCAGCAGCACGAGAAGGCTGGCTGCTCGTGGCATACTGCCGGTCGCTGTCCAAACGGCCTCGAGACCCATCACGGTCGACAGGATGTGACGGATATGTGGACTCTGCATAAGGAGCCGAAGAGCGAGATACAGGCGGATCTTGGGAAAAGGATCGCATGCTTTGCTGGGTAGACACTGTCCGTTCCATCGATCTGGAGGAAGGACGAAGTGGGATAGAGGAGGTTTGGGGTTGTGATGAGCGAGTGTCGTAAGTAGAAGTGGGGAGAGGTGCCGCTTGAACGAAGTACGGAGCCTGAGAGTGATCGTTTCGATGTTCCGTTTCTTCGGTTACATACACAGAGCCTCGTTGAACCCTGTCGTATCCAGTTCCACGCCTCGAGTCAGAGCCTGTCACATTTTGCATAGGCAGATTCGGACGGTTGGTAGCTGAGAAAGACGTCGATCGAGTCCTCATCCGATCCGGATAAAGAGAGCCAGCCTCGACTGTATCAACATCGACTGGGTTTTGAGGCATCTGTGTCGGAGATGCGCTCAGAGGGCCGGAAGTATATACCTCTCGGGATTCTGGGTAACCTCCGCGAGTGTCCTTGGTGGACCTCACTTGATCTGGAGCATAAGAATCACGACGAGAAAGTCGGTAATCGCGGTCGTCTGACTCTCGTGGAGAAGGGGTCCGCGAGGATGGGTGAACGCCATTTTCTCGGAAAGTGGATTGGATGACATCCCGACGATCCCTCGAGCTGTAATCTCTGTGTGCTGAGCTGGTGGGTTCGGAGGCTGATTTTTGAGGCAGGACGTCGTGTTGTCGGTAGTCGGTTGCAATGTAGGGGCCATAATCACGAAATTCTGAGGTGGGCCTCTGTACTGGAATATCGGGACGAGGCCCTGTCACTGATGACCTTCGACGTCGTTGTGGCTGCGTATCCTGAGGGCTTTGGCTTGAGGTAGCATAAGTGGCATGACCTGAGCGTGAAGAAAGATTGGAATTGCCGTCGAATGCATCTGGAACATTCTGAGGAGACATCCTGCGTGTGCCTTCTCCGCGGTAACCTCCATCTCGACTGCGAGTGGTTGACAAATCGGGTGGATGGATGTGTGTGGATTGCGTCGCCTGTACTGACAGTTCCGGTGTGACCTGAGATGGCAGTCTTTCAACACTTGGAGGACTGTCGTGTCGAGCGTTACTGCGCGATGGCTGAGCATAATCTGGGCCCATGACAGGAAATTGAAGGCCGGGCTGTAAGGGTTGCGAGGAGGTCACACGAGTGAGATTGTCCTTTGCAAAAGTAGGAGAATTTTGCGGCGTCGACAGCAACCGCCCGTCAGAGCCTGACGACGCGGAGCTGGAGGTATAGAAAGAACCTGTCGACGCCGAATTATATTCTGCGTTGATCTTTGCAATTCTATCCCGTTCTTCGACTTCCAACTCTGACATCGAACTCGCAGCGTACTCAGGGATCTCGACAAACCCTCCAGACGACGGGACCCTTGCCATGGCGGTAGTGGAAGCGATTGAAGGCAATGGCGCACGAAATGGTGTATTCGAGCGGGGAGGAAGAGGAACGTTGTTGTTTCGAGATCGGTGATCTTCCATTGAGTCCGTTTTCAACGCGACCTCGTGTGCGTGATGGCTGGTTGACGCAATTCTGCTCAAAGTAGAACCCTGAGGCTGAGAGCCTGGATGAGGGTACCCTGACCGAACAGCCGGGGTTGCGGGTCTCACGACACGCTGGCTTTCAAGAGGGGTGCTTTGAAGTGCCAGCATGCTGTCGGCGGACAACGCAGGTGAAAATGCAGAGGAGGGTGAAAAAGTCGTCACAGAGGCAGTATCCATTTCAGATGTTGAAAAAATATCGGATTTGGAGCACGTCGATTGCTCATAGATAAAAGTATTGTCGTTCGTTGCGCTGGGATAAATAGCGTAGTTTGCCGTGGCGCGTGGTCGTTGGTCATAAGTGTTAAATGTGCTAGATAGTTGGGGTGGAGGGGGCCGTGGGTCTGCAATATTTCTTGATTGCCAAACAAAACGAACGTACCTAGCGGGGTACCAGTTGAGATTTTGTTGCTCGCGCTGAGGAACTGGTGGCGGAGGAGGTTGTGGTGCACGATAATTAATATCCATTTTGCCGTTTGCTGGGTAAGAGAATGGCACGCTCGTCGAGGTCTTGAACACTCGGACAGAGAAACGATTTGAGGGCTATTCGCAAAGGATTATTCAAAGAACACTCAAAACGAAGCGAAGCATGCGCACCTTGGATTGCCCATTTTGCGAAAACTTCATACTAGACGCGACGTTGGGAAGGAGCGAAGAAAACATACTGGGCAATAGTACCACTCAGCATCGAAGTTGAAGATAGAACAAGTATGGCAATTTATGTAGGAGACCGAGCGTCATGCTATTCACACGAGTAAAGCTTGAGGCGAAACATGCGGTCCACGATCGGGTGTCCTGTGTAACCGTTCCGATGCAAGTTCAATAACGATGAGCCTAGGTGCAAATGGCAAAATCTTTTGACATCTGTGCCAGTCTGTTGATGAATATTAGTAACACTACACAGAACACGCAAGAAGCCGCATCTCTCTCACATGTGCAAAGGGAGAACTCCACCTACGATGACCCCTTGTTTCTTTACAACTTGTTTCATCACTCGTGTATTTCATATGGTTGAGCGCAAGTCCTTAGAATGCATCTCGCGCCTCCATCTGATGAAAGATTGGTCGCAAAAAGGAAGGATACGTCGTTCCTGATCGCAACAACACATTGACTTTGGTCCGTCTGGAAATTCATGATCGAGGCATAGAAGAGGTCCCTTTCATGACGCGCCTGCCCATCGATATACCAGGTTCGGACGATCCGTGGGTAGACTTCTTATGAGCGTTTAGAAGAAAGTGGTCCCGAGGCCGACGACAATGGAGTGAAAGAGCGAACGTGCATAGTCAGAGTCTCTCCCGTCCTTTGAGACTATTTCTTTCTTTAGACTTTCAGCTCAAAATATGCCTCCAGGAAACCATGCGACACGGTGTACATACCGACCATAAATAACAAGCTGTTTTGCAATGGAAAATACTTGAGGTTGCGAATTTTGCTAGGATGGGGCCAAGCCTCGAATATAAAGCCTTGAAATCAAAGAACGATATTTCGAAAGACAGAACGATGGATTGACGATGGAAATTGTAATCAAGAACGGTGTAAAACAGTGGAATATCTGGATTTTTAAATGAGATATGTACTTAAACTACGAGAAAATAAGCACTAATTAATTATTACATAATAAAATATATACTTTCTGGTCTTGTTGCTCTATGTGATCTTTAAATTGTCTTTAAACCTCGACCCCGACATTTGAATGCCATCTTAATACTTTCTTAATACAAGAGACTTGCATTTGGACGAACAACGGAAAATGCACGCTTTGCGCCAGGAAATTTTACCAGCCAGCGGTGTTGAATTTGCAACAAGTCTCAAACTAACACCCTCCACTCGCCAGGCGACAACTTCTGGGGTATCAGCGCGTCAAGAATTCGTTTCCCGCGTGCTTTGCAATCTGGTCGTTGCGCGATCCAATCTACTTCGTATATTTGAAGTCAGAGAGGAACCTTCCCCGATACGCTCACAAGCAGAAGATGAACGGGAGAGGCGGGCGAATGTTAGGCGTGGTACAGAGGCTGTAGAGGGAGAGGTTGCAATGGACGAAGCAGGGGATGGATATATCAACATAGCCAAGGTGATTTATACAATTCATGTACTTTTCCATCGACAAATCCATACTATTTTGTCAAACACGGGACTGTTGAACGAGCTTCGACTAACTAAATCCTTGCTTTATTAGTCTGTGCCACAGAAAGAACCATTGCACATCTCGACCGTCACGCGTCTCTATCTCGTCAGAGAACATCGGCTTCATGGAATCGTCACCGGTATGGAAGGGGTTAAGCTCGTCAGCTCCCTAGAGGATAACTTAGACAGACTGCTTGTGTCGTTCAAGGATGCGAAAGTGAGAGTTACCCACAAACTTCCCATCCAGATAAAATAACGGAATTATCATAGATTGCACTTTTGGAGTGGTCAGATATGGTTCATGACCTTGTAACTATCTCAATCCACACCTACGAAAGAGCCCCGCAAATGGTAGGTTAAACCTGCTTTAGCATCGTATTTGTCTAATGACGACGTAGCTTGCTCTGGATTCCCCCTTATTCCGACCAGAACTACGCGTTGATCCTTTGTCCCGTTGCGCTGCATTATCCCTACCTAAACATGCTCTCGCCATTTTACCGTTCTTCCACACTCAAGCCGAACTTGAGGTAATGGACCAGGATCAAACTCAAGTCAAGTAAGGACTCGTACGAACCATTGATTCATCACATGTATATTGACCTTCGTTCCTTCTATAGAGATATACCATATTCTCCCAGTTTCATACTCGACCTTCCAGGTCAAGTTGAGACCAATATTCGCAATGTCATCGACTTTGTATTCCTCCAAGGATTCAATAACCCGACTATTGCCATAATGTTCCAGACACAGCAAACATGGACTGGGTGAGCATACTTATGATCCATCCAACCCTATCCCATAATCCTGAAACATGAAATAGTCGTTTGAAAGAATTCAAAGATACCGTCAAAGTTGTTATCTTTACTCTGGATATCTCAAAGCAAAATTATCCAATCATCACGCTTGTCGAAGGCCTTCCTCACGATTCATTGTATCTGATTCCCTGTTCGACGTCCTTCGGCGGTGTCGTTGTTGTGACCAGCAATGCCCTCATATATGTCGACCAATCTTCCCGACGGGTCGCACTCCCACTCAACGGCTGGACATCTCGCATCAGCGACATACCACTCCTTCCTATCGCCCCTGCTGATCAAGGACGCTGTCTGTGTCTCGAAGGATCAAGGACGGTTTTCGTGGACGACAAGACGTTCTTCCTGATCCTGAAGGATGGGACAGTCTATCCTGTGGAAATCGTAGCTGATGGAAAGACAGTCACGAAATTGACCATGTCTCCGCCTCTAGCACAAACATCAATACCAGCCATTGCGAGAAATCTCGGAGAAGATCATATCTTTATCGGAAGCTCGGTCGGACCGTCAGTGTTGTTGAAAGCTGCCCATGTACAGGAAGAGGTTGAGCCGGAAGACGAACAGATGTCGCTATCTGCTGTGGTCAAGGACGATGACGAGATGGATTACGACGACGACGATGAAGGTTGGCCTGTTTTTGTCATTCCAAAATATCAAGCCAACTTTTCTTCTTTTTCTTCTGAAAATCAGACATTTATGGCGTCAGCTCGAAGCCAACAAACACTTCGAACACGAACGGTTCCACACATCAAGTTGCGGCTAAGAATATGAGAACAGTCATACATCTTTCGTTGCGCGACTCTCTTGCTGCTCATGGACCAATTACAAGTATGGCGTTTTCTTTGGCCAAGAATGGGGTTAGCACACTTTCTTCTCTCTTCCACAACTCCTTCTAAGTGTACCATCGTAATTTAGGATCGTCCGGTACCCGAACTGGTAACTGCAACTGGTGCAGGTCCGACAGCTGGCTTCACTCTCTTCCAGGTATGTTACTACCATTTGCCTCTATATTTTTGATATTGAAGCATCGTCAGCGTGATCTTCCCTTTATCACGAAGCGTAAATTGCACGCGATAGGAGGTGCCCGTGGCCTTTGGTCCCTCCCTATTCGTCAACCTGTCAAGGCGAGCGGAATCTCGTACGAAAAACCGATGAATCCATACCATAGTGAAAACGATACCTTGATCCTGAGTACGGATATAAATCCTTCGCCTGGACTTTCTCGAGTAAGTCCCTGACCTCAAATCTCGACAAATTTCTTATTCTTATTGGAATCGAAGATTTCCACGAGAAGCATAAAAGACATCTCTATAACGACTCGCATACCTGGAACCACCATCGGCGCAGCACCCTTTTTCCAGCGAACCGCTATTTTGCACGTAATGACAAATGCTATCCGCGTTCTCGAACCTGGTTTGTCGGATGAAACATTTGATGAAATAAGCTTCAGGCCCACTGACCATTTTTGCCCTTCTCAGATGGCACAGAACGTCAAATCATCAAAGATGTGGACAATAACATGCCGCGCCCAAAGATTCGTGCTTGCAGTATCTCAGATCCTTTTGTGTTGATTATCCGAGAGGATGACTCCATCGGCCTTTTTATTGGCGAGACTGAAAAAGGGAAAATTAGGCGAAAGGATATGTCTCCGATGGGCGACAAGGTATGGCGATGTTGATACCAATTTCGTCTATAATCATCAACTTTTTGTTTTAGACTTCACGATATCTGACGGGATGTTTCTATACGGACTCGACTGGTCTTTTTGCTGAACAACATGAAAGCACAATTTCACCAAGCGGTGCGACGACGACGCTTCAATCAGCAGTTACCGCAGGAAACAAAGCTCAATGGCTGATCTTAATGCGCCCTCAAGGTATTATGGAGGTAACGGTTCTTTAGAATAATTAACGAAGGACACTTTTCTCAACCATCAATTCATAGATCTGGACTTTGCCAAAGTTGACACTCGCCTTTTCCACGGATGGGCTATCGACGCTTCAAAATGTTCTGGTGGACTCTCATGACCCACCTGCGCTTTCTCTACCTCAGAACCCACCACGTAAACCCCAAGATCTTGATGTTGAGCAACTTCTCGTTGCACCCATCGGCGAGAACTCTCCTCGGCCCCACCTCTGCGTAAGAACTTTTTTTTTCCAAAAAAAATGTATTTGTTGGTTTCTCTCAAACTAACTTTCGTCCACAGGTCTTTTTACGTTCTGGTCAACTCACGATCTTCGAGATCGTTCCAGCCAGCGAACAGCCAGAGCCCGTTGACAAACCCAGAGCATCACATTTAAAACTCATGTTCGTCAAAATATCTTCTATGGCGTTTGAAATACAAAGACAAGAAGAGAGCGAAAAGAGCATTCTCGCTGAACAAAAACGAATTTCCCGAAATTTCATACCGTTTGTTACTAGTCCGGCCTCTGGGACGACATTCTCTGGTGTTTTCTTCACGGGTGATCGACCCAACTGGATCCTCGCTGGCGACAAAAATGGGGTGCAGATTTATCCGTCCGGACATAGCGTCGTGCACGCCTTTACTGCCTGTTCATTATGGGAGTCAAAGGGCGATTTCCTTCTCTATACAGAAGAGGTACGGAATCTGGATTGAATTGATGTGCTTTGCTTTAAACCCTTTTCCGTGCTGATGGACTGCTTTCAGGGTCCCACTTTGCTGGAATGGGTGCCGAATTTCCAACTCGATGGTCCGCTACCTTCCCGTTCGATACCTAGAGGAAGGGCGTATTCCAACGTTTTGTTCGACCCTTCAACATCCATGATTGTTGCGGCTTCTTCTCTGCAAGCAAAATTCACGTCATATGATGAAGATGGCAACAGAATCTGGGAACCGGAATGTCAGTCACATATTGTCTTTCATCTTGTCCGGAACTACGAAAGTGAAAGTCTTACCTTGCCTTACCTTGCCTTGCTTTTATTCCAGCTGCCAACATTGCCGACCCCCTATGTGACTGTTCAACCCTAGAGTTGATATCACCTGACTTTTGGATAACGTTAGACGGGTGAGGATGAGCCTGTTGACGATGACCCCCCGGTTTCTGTTTGTCTGAAGGGTTGGTTTTGGCAGGTTCGAGTTTGCCACAAACGAATACGTCAACGATCTTGCATGCGTCAACCTTGAAACATCAAGCACTGAAAGCGGACGCAAGGATTTCATTGCTGTTGGCACCACCATCGATCGTGGGGAAGATCTGGCAGCCAAAGGAGCGGTACGGCTTTTTACTTCACTATTGTTACTTCTTCCTCCACCTTTCGCCTCCATTCGGATCACAGCGACCCATCGTTCTTACCCCATAATTTTCAGCGTTGTGATTCCAACTTATCTCATCACATTGATTTTTTTCTTTTTTTTGGTTTTTTGTTTCCAGACTTATATCTTCGAGATCGTGGAAGTGGTCGCCGATCCTGCGGTGGCGCCTAAACGGTGGTACAAGCTTCGTCTCCGATGCCGAGACGATGCCAAAGGGCCGGTCACGGCTGTATGTGGGTTTCCGGGATACCTTGTTTCATCTATGGGACAAAAGGTGCGAGTCGGCGGCGGTTGGCCACGATGCATACTTCAGTATATTAACGAAACATTCTTTATTTTCGCCAATCACTTTTTACTCAGGTCTTTGTGAGGGCGTTTGACTCGGATGAACGCCTCGTGGGTGTCGCGTTCATGGACGTGGGCGTCTACGTGACCTCCCTCCGGACACTCAAGAACCTACTTCTCATCGGAGATGCTGTCAAGAGCGTCATGTTCGTTGCCTTCCAGGTCAGTTTTTGCGTTTTCAATTACATTCTTAAACTTTTTCTTTGAATTGATGTACTGATGTGGTGCCTTTACACAGGAGGATCCATATAAGCTCCTCCTTCTCGCTAAAGACACGCAGCACGTTTGCGTCACGAGTGCGGAGTTTTTCTTCACCGATGGCGAGCTGTCCATAGTCACAGGAGACGAGGAAGGCATCATCCGTGTGTATGAGTATAACCCGCAAGGTGATACATCAATTTTCTTTTCCATTTTTTTTTTCCCGATATCACTAAATTCTGTGTGTGCAACTAGACATTGAATCCAACGATGGACGGTACCTCCTCTGTCGCACAGAGTTTCATGGCCAAAGTGAATTTAGGACCACGGCGACCATAGCTCGTCGAACGGAGGACGATCCTGATATCCCACAGTCGAAATTGCTCATGGGTGAGCCTTTTTCTCTCGTTTACATTAGTTTATTTTTGGAAACCACACTGGGACTGGGGCTGATCATTCATCTCGGAAATAATCCAGGCTCTCCGGACGGCTCGTTGTCGTCTCTCACTCACGTCGAAGAGCACGCCTACAAACGCCTCCAACTCCTCCAAGGCCAGCTCACGAGGAACATTCAACACGTCGCCGGTCTCAACCCCAAGGCATTCCGGTAAGATTTTGAGTTGTCGTTTTTTTTTTCTTTTCTTTTTTTCTTCCCACAAGAACTAATCTTTCTTCTTTCTTTTTTCTCTCTCTACAGCATCGTCCGCAATGACTTTGTGTCCAAGCCGTTGTCCAAAGGCATCCTCGATGGCTGTTTGCTCGCGCATTATGAGGCACTTCCAATCACGCGACAAAACGAGATGACAAGGCAGATCGGAACGGAGAGGTTGACAGTCTTGCGCGATTGGATTTCTTTGAGTGGGCCGTGGTGATTAGATTGTTCCCTGGGTATCAGCACTCAACACTTCTCACGCCTACGTACCTATTGTTGTGCATGTGAAGTCAAAACCATTCTTTAATCTCTTTTCTTCATGAATTCCGCCGCTTACTGGGCTACTGGACCTTTTGAGTTGAATTGATTACCTCTTGTAACCCTCAGGCTGCAGGATCGACCCATCCGCAACGACACTTTAGTGATGTCGATTTGCCAACCTTCAAGTTATTACAAAGACTATCAATTAGAGTGGGTATGGGATTTTTAAGCGTTCTTTCACCTGGATGGCGCAATATGGAGAATGAAGACGACACGCCAGGTTCTCATACATATAAAAAGCAAGTCGATTTCTCAGCAGATGACGTTCAGACCACTATCCCATTCCTTGTCCCACCTACACTTCCTCCATCGTAACTTCAGTAAAAGCACCCAAATGCCTGAACAAATCACACTTTACACTGCCAAGGTACTTGTTTTCGTGCTTTATTATCGTTATACACTGCTAAAAGAGATACGTGTTAGATTTGTCCCTGGGCTCATCGAGTAGGCGTTCATCGGAACTCAAGCTATCCTACAGGTCCTTGCTGACCGGACCACAGACAGAGCTCGCCCTCAAAGAATCTAAGCTACCATACAAACGCTATGAAATCGACCTGCAAAACAAACCGGAATGGTATGCTCCTAAAGTCAACCCAGCGAGCAAGGTCCCCGCAATCGCCTATGGCGGACCCGACGTCGATCCCGCCGACCCCTCGCCGCTCTCTCAGAAGATAGCTGAATCAGGTGTGCTCATCGAGCTGTTCGCCGACCTCAGCTCGGTGCCTCTTCTCCCTAAGGACCCAATCCAACGAGCGAAAGCGCGTTTCTTCATCGAGACCGTTACACCCAAGTTCACTTCCGCTTATTATGGTGCGCTGACGAGGGGTGAGGACCCAGAGGCGATCTTGGCTGCCGTCGAGGTGATTCAGGGACTATTGCCGCCTACGGGGTATGCAGTGGGTGAATGGAGTATCGCAGATGCTGCTGTGACACCGTTCTTTGCGAGGGCGGAACAGACGATCAAGTATGACATTGGGAAGTTCGAGGCTGGGAAGGGCAAGGCGGTGTGGGAGAAGCTAGACACCGATCCGAAGTACGAAAGGTTCAAGAGGTATTTCTCGGATTTGAAGAGCAGGGACAGCTTTAAGGAAACCTTCCATGCTGTATGTTCTTTTCTCTTTTTCTTATTTTCTGTGTCGTGCCAAGGATGGATGCTGATTTTACTTTCTTCATTGTAGGACTATGTCAGGGAATCATTCGCGAAGCGTTTCCCAAGAGAAAGCCAACCATCAAGCCTTTGAACATTCTGAAATATTCAATAACGTTTATCGTATGTAACAGTGTCAATGTCATTCTTTTTTCTTTCTTTCTTTTTTTTTTTTTGGCTGCAGTGCACATTCATCTTACTTTGCCCAAGACAATCCTGTCATTCTGGTAGACCGTTTTTGTATTCAAATTGAAATGGTTTCCGAAACACATACATATGATGGGTGGAAGTGTCTACGGAAGTCGCGTGTCAGGATCTAAAAGAACATGGGGGGTATGGGGGTGTACAACGAACGTCAACATACAATCAAGAAAGCAAAAAAAAAAGCAAGAAAGCGAAGCAAAGGAAGGATTTTACGATACATGGATACCCGATAGCATAGCATATGATATGAGAACTAGAACTTCGGTAAGTCAGTTTCTGCTTTCAAAGTTCCAAAACATCGTATTTGCTTACATTGCGATGTGAATAGTTCGATGGCAACGGTTGTTCACGCCCCGATGTGAACAAACATGGCCCAGTGCTCCGGATCCAACCCAGCCTTCCTCATCGCCTTCACAGCTGAATTCAACGCATACGCCGAATCTCGGAAATCAATCTTCGTTGGATCACGGAACATATACTTGTAAAATTCCGTCGAAATCCTCGGTCCGTCGTCGTCGAACATCTCCCACAACGTCCCAACAACGCTTCGGAACCCGCAGAATTGCAAGGCAGCTGATAGATGGATACTCTCGTCTGGAGTGCGAGAGTCCCCTGCTGCACTGTGACAAGCGGCTAGGAAGGCCCACTCGGCGTTCGGAAGTCGGGCTTGGATCAATTCGAGAAGGGTGAGGCGACCCTTGTCGAGTTCGAATGATGCTCGGAACGGCTGATTGTTGTCCCCCAAGTGGCCGTGGCAGGCAAAGTGGACACATGAGTGCTGCTTCAAACCTTCGAGGACGGCTTCATGACTTGCTTCCGCGCCGAGAAGAACGTCCACATTGCCCCCATACTGCTCGATGATGATTTTGACTTCATCCCCGACTTTTTGCAATGTCTCGTGGGTTTGACCAACGACCAGAAGCTTCGGAACACCAGCTTGGACTCTCTCAGACCTTGCTCGGATCAATGACGTTAGTGTCGAGGTGTATGAAGATGTATATATGTCCGGCAGGTTTCGTTCACGACGGCGGTATGGACCTGCTGCATGGAGGGGTAGAGCACACAGTTCGCCTGTTGGGCACCACCAGACCCGACTGTTCTTTTTGACCCCAAGCTCGGACAAACGAGCAACCACAGGGGAAGCGATCCTATACCAGAGATAGCGCAAGACACTGATGATGCCCGAGTTGGATGTCAATTGACCTGCTTGTTTCCCAAGCTCAACGAGGTCGATGTCGGGAAGAGGGACAAGGGTGGGCGGCATGTCGGCGGTGAGGATTATAGCGTCAGATCGATATTCACTGATATTGATCAGTATGACAGGCCCGTCGCTGGCCGCACTTTGGAGGTCGTGAAACGGAGGGATTTTCAAAAAATACGCAAACCCTTCTGTTTCTCGGATCTTTCCCACCAGATTGTCCCATTTCTCGGAAAGAATGCGATGCTGCTTCATCTGAACATCGAAAGAAAGGTCTCTTGTTGACGGGTTGTTGTCCAGTGTTGCCGCTGTTGCCGTCCTGCCAGATAACAAGACAAGGTGTTCGAGCTGAGCACTCAGAGTTTTGAACTGGTCCGCAAGCTGCGCTCCATCAGGTTTGACCCGACGAAGTTGTTCAAGCGGGGATTTGTATCCAGATACCCTAGACCATAGCATAGATCTGCCCTGTTCAAGAAATTCCACAGCCAACTCCAAATTTCCGGCCTGAATAGCAGCAGATGCAGCATCGGAGGGAAGGGATTTTGGCGTGCGAGTAGTAGTAAGGAATGCATGCTGTTCTTCGACATTGAGACGGGAAACGAGGGATTGATGAAGAAGCTGTAAAGAGGTAGTGTATGCATTCAAAGTAGATTCATGTTCATAGTGTCTTGCCGCCTTTGCCCAACGGGTAGCGGTCATAAGCTGATCTTTGAGATATGATCTGGAGTCAGTTGCTGCCTGTTTATAGAGAGTGAACATTTCTCGGAATACATCTGAGTTTGCTTGCCCTTGAAAATGAGTGTGGAGAGCAATGGCGAGGTTGTTAAGGGAATAGGAGCGGTGAGGATGGCCAGGCGGGCATAGACTGAGTGCATCACGATGCAATGAAATGGATTCTTCCAGATCCTCTATTTTGCCCAGTAGTTCATATCGACAGCCAAGAGCATTGGCAAGGTTGTTGAGGGAAGAGGAGTGGTCATAATGGCCGGGCGGGTGTAGACAGAGTGCATCACGATTCAAGGAAATATCTTCTTCAAGATCCTCTATTTTACCCAGTACTCGACATCGACGGCCAAGAGCAACCGCAAGGTTGTTGAGGGAAGCGGAGCGGCCAGGATGGCCAGGCGGGCGTAGACCGAGTGCATCACGATTCAATGAAATGGATTCTTCCAGATCCTCTATTTTCCCCAGTAGTTCATATCGACAGCCAAGAGCAATGGCAAGGTTGTTGAGGGAAGAGGAGCGGTCAGGATGGCCAGGCAGGCGTAGACCAAGTGCATCACGATTCAAGGAAATATATTCTTCAAGATCCTCTATTTTCCCCAGTAGTTGATATCGACTGTAGAGAGCATTCGCAAGGTTGTTGAGGGAAGCGGAGCGGCCAGGATGGCCAGGCGGGCGTAGACCGAGTGCATCACGATTCAATGAAATGGATTCCTCCAGATCCTCTATTTTCCCCAGCTGGTCATATTGATTGTAGAAGGCAAGAGCGAGGTTGCTGAGGAAAAAGGAGCGGTCAGGATGGCCAGGCGGGCGAAGACTGAGTGCATCACGAATCACACGATTCAATGAAATGCATTCTTCCAGATCCTCTATTTTCCCCAGTAGTTGATATCGACGGCCGAGAGCATTCGCAAGGTTGTTGAGGGAAGAGGAGCGGTCAGGATGGCCAGGCGGGCACAGACTGAGTGCATCACGATTCAATGAAATGGATTCCTCCAGATCCTCTATTTTCCCCAGCTGGTCATATCGATTGCAGAAGGCAAGAGCGAGGTTGCTGAGGGAAGAGGAGTGGGCAGGATGGGGCAGACTGATTGCATCTTGATTCAATAAAATGGATTCTTCCACATCCTCTATATTCCCCAGCAGCTCATATTGAAGGCTGAGAAAAGCAGCAAGGTGGTGGAGGTATAAGGACTGGTCAGGATGACCAGGTGGGCACAGACCGAGTGCATCACGACTCAATGAAATGCATTCTTCCAGATCCTCTATATTCCCCAGCAGGGTATATCGACTACGGAGAGCAACAGCAAGATTGTTGAGGGATGAGGGACAGAGAGGGTGGTCAGGCGGGCGCAGACCGAGTGCATCACGATTCAATGAAATGCATTCATTGATATCCTCTATTTTCCACTGCAGTTCATATCGAAGGCCGAGAGCAAGCGCAAGGTTGTCGAGGGATGAGGGACGGAGAGGGTGGTCAGGCGGGCACAGACCGAGTGCATCACGATTCAACGAAATGCATTCTTCTAGATCCTCTATTTTCCTCAGCTGTTTATATCGACTGCCGAGAGCACTCGCAAGGTTTATGAGGGACGTTGCACGATCAACGCGGAAAGGTCGGCGAGCAGTGAGCACTTGGCGGCCTATTCGAACAGCGTTGTTGATATCTTCGATGTTGCCCGACTCCTGAAATCGAAGCTGGAGGGCGATCCCGTGTTCGTTGAGAGAGGACGGGGAATTCCCCATTCTCAGAGCAGCAAATTTCTCAGACTGAAATAAATACAATGATGCTCGATTTGAATCTGAAAATCTGGAGTGGGGATTAACATCACTGCATTGGTACTGTTTTGGCGTCGCTGGACTGACCTAGAGTCGTGATAACCTCGAGTGTGAATGCTTGAACTAGGTTTGAAAATGACTCGGACGTCCAAACGTACTGCACACTGAGTCAACCCCGAGTCGTTTGATAAACAAAAACTTGTACTTACCGCTTTGCTTGTACTGAGTGCTGAGCGCTGAGGCCTGAGGATTGAATGTAGTAACGGACAACGTATACAGGCAACGAGGACCAAACGAGGACAGAACCAAGGACAGAGCTATGTAATCGCAAAGATGGAACGTGCAACGGCAAACTCCTCGCTATTTTTGTAGCCAACTTGCAGCACGCATACAAATAATGTGGTAAATACAAACTATGGTACTTATGCATCGGCTTTCGAAAGCTTTTCCAGGTTCGAACCGTGGGTCAGAATGAGGGGTTTGAGACACCATTCAGCATTACAAGCCCAAAGGACAGAAAGACTGACAGTGTTGCTGTCCAAGGTATCGGAAATGAGGAAATGATTATGAATTTTACGAGAACGGTAAATATACTGCGGTCCAAAGACTAGTATTTAGGGAGCCGAAGGAATATCGACTGATTTCTTTCCAGAGCCTGAGACGCTTCAACTTGAGGGAGGACACGACAGATTGAAGAGACTGCAAAGGCAATAGAAGCTCAGCAGAGCAAGCGAGCGGATTGTATGTGGTCCAAGGTCAACTGAGTATCAGATTAACGAAGCTTTCAAAAGTAAAAACAAAAAAGGAGAAGACGAAAGAAAGAAAGAAAGGGAGGAAAGGTGAAGAACTGGATGTGCGGCAAGAGAAGGAGCTTGGTGAAGAAAAGAAAATGAAGAAGAGTGAAAATGTAGATTTGCTAACAGAAAAGGTATGATGCCTACGGGTCGACTCAGAACGATTACTACTAGGAGGTTCCGGGACCATAACCAATTTATGCAAATAGTCCGACGATCTACTGAGAAAGTGTTATCAATAAACAGTTGATGTTGCATGGAGAGTGAGATGGTAAAGACAATCGCCCATACTCACGAAGGGATATGAATCAAAGGTTCCTACCCTCACGCTCTATTATCCTCTGAAGACGATATGGCGGAACTGAACTTGACGACGTCCAACCGAATCGTAGGGTGGTTCAACACATTCAACACCAATGGCGTGTTATTGACTGAAAATGTACACAGGTTTTGTCAATAAATAGAAAGGTGAAAGCAGAAAAATACAAGTATCACGCACCGAGTCGTTTAGTTCAACATGCTGCGCGAACACACGATGTTCGTTTCTTGTTACGGAGCAAGAGGCCAGCACTCGTTCGAAACGACTCGCGAGGTTGATATGAGAAGGCTGAACCCTCGACCCTCCAAGCGCCTGCTGGACGATACACGACGTCTTGCCAAGAAGTATATCAGTTATGTTGGTGTTGGTGTTGGTGGTGATGCTGTCGGATTATCTGTCGAAGAACCTAAACTCGAACTTGGTGTACTCTCGACATTCTCGGAAGTTGGACAGGTGTTGTGTTGTCTTTGTCTTGAAATTCTTACTAGCCGGCACGAAGCCCGATATCGACGACGTGTTCGAGGATCTACAATAGAATAAGACGAACGGTAAGAAACATATGTTATCACAACAACAACAAAAAAAGAAAGAAACCCACCTCGCCCTTTCAGCACCCAGCTATCCTCCCACCTCCCGATCCGACTATCCGCACGGATAGTGAGTTCCGTCACACGCGCGTCGATGTCTTCAAGGCTCAAGCTGGTCGTGAACGCTATCCCGACATTAACTTTGGTTCCGTGAGGAGCGGTAGTTGAAGAAGAGGAAGCCTTCAAGTTCTGCGAGGGCTTTGGATCCGTTTTCTATCGCTCTGGAGGGGTGGTGGGGTGAGGCCTTGGGGTCTTGAGAGTGAAGCTGAGGGGGAGGGGAGGGTGCGGTGAATGGTTAATATCATATTTAATATGTGAATGGTGACACTGACAGAGAGAAGAGGGGAGTCGGACCTACTTACATAGGATCGACAAGGGGAAGTTCGGGCCGACAGGCCATCTGACATAACATTACTTAAGTAATGACCCGTCGATTCTCGAACTCAACGCAAACTCAACGTTTCAACCTGTTTCAACTTGGTTTCAACCCGCCTTCGCATGCTCAGACAAATGTTTGAGATGTTCGTTCTCCATCAATGAGATGTCTATCATTGCAGTAGCTGGACATGGAATAGAAGCCGCACAATGCAAACCACACAAATCGCATAAGAAACCCAAATCCAAACCAAAGACCTCTTCGCATCCGTCTTTCGCCATCTAAATCCTCTCCCATCTCGCCATCTTTTTCTTCCCGCGACCAATTTTAAAGCCAAAGATCGTCAGGCTACGTCAGCCCAAGCACAGACGAGCATAGGCAGGCATTTTTTGTCCTCGACGACGAGTTTGTCCCCCGTACCTTCCAGTTGTTGTTGAACGTGAACAACTACAACGGTAAATGGAAGTCGACGAGGAGAAGAAACAGAACGAGACCGCACACTCTTGGTTCCCGAGCACGGTGGAGGTGGAGGTACAGGCTTGAGGCAAGCGAAGGATTTTGGAGCATTCCGTGCGAGGAGGGAAGACGGAGAGGAAAGATCGAACTCAAGCCAAGTAAGAACTCGTACGAATCTCGAGTCATCGCATGTATATTGACTTCCTTCTAGGGATATACCATATTCTCCTAGCTTTGTACCCGACCTTCCAGGTCAGGCTGAGACCATCCGCAATGTCGTCCACTTTGTATTCTTCCAAGGATTCAATAACCCAACTACTGCTATAATGTTCCAGACACCAGCAAACGTGGACTGCGTGAGTCTATCCATGATCTCTTCCACCTCATCTCATAATCCTGAAACATGAAATAGTCGGTTGAGAGAATTCAAAGATACTGTCAAACTCGACATTTTCACTCTGGATAGTTCAAAGCAAAACTATCTGATCATCACGATCGTCGAAGGCCTACCTCACGGTACCTTGTACCCGATTCCTTGCTCGACATCTTTCGGCGGTGCCGTCGCCGTGACGAGCAATACCCTCATCTATTCATCTATGTCGACCAATCTTCGCGATGGGTCGCGCTCCCACTCAACGGCTGGACATCTCGCTCAGTAACGACATACCACTGTTCCCTATCGCCCCGGCAGATCAAGGATGCTTTTTGTCGACGATAAGACGTTCTTCCTGTAGTGTCGGTGTTTTTTCTTTCTTTCTTTTTTTCTGGGGCACATATTCGTATTAGCGTATGGCAATCCTGTCATTCTGGTAGAAAGTCCTTGTATTCAAATTGAAATGGCTTCTGAAACTACGGAGAGAATGCAAGCAAAGCGATGATTTTACGATACATGGATATTCACTCGATAGCATGGCATATGATATGGAGACTAGGATTTCGGTAAGTAAGGTTCTTTCAAAGTTCCAAAACATCGTCTTTGCTTACATTGCAATGTGAATAGATCGATTGCAGCGGTTGTTCACGCCCCGATGTGAACAAACATGGCCCAATGCTCCGGACCCAACCCAGCCTTCCTCATCGCCTTCACAGCTGAACTCAATGCATACGCCGAATCTCGGAAATCGATCTTCGTTCGATCGCGGAACATATACTTGTAGAATTCCGTCGACATCCTCGGTCCGTCGTCGTCGATCATCTCCCACAATGTCCCAACGACGCTTCGGAACCCACAAAATTGCAAGGCCGCTGATAGATGGATGCTCTCGTCTGGGGTGCGAGAGTCCCCCGCTGCACTGTGACAAGCGGCTAGGAAGGCCCATTCGGAGTTCGGGAGTCGGGCTTGGATCAATTCGAGGAGGGTGAGGCGGCGACCCTTGTCGAGTTCGAATGATGCTCGGAATGGCTGGTTGTTGTCCCCCAAGTGGCCGTGGCAAGCGAAGTGGACACATGAATGCGCCTTCAGCCCCTCGAGGACGGCTTCATGACTTGCTTCTGACCCAAGGAGAACATCCACATTACCCCCATACTGCTCGATGATGATTTTGACTTCATCTCCAACTTTTTGCAATGTCTCGTGGGGTTGACCGATAACCAGAAGTTTTTGAATACCAGGAAGCTGCACTCTGTCGGACCTTGCTCGGATCAACGAAGTCAGTGTCGAGGTGTATGAAGATGTATAGATGTCCGGCAGGCTTCGTTCACGAGGGCGGTATGGACCTGCGGCATGGAGGGGTAGAGCACACAGTGCGCCTGCCGGGCACCACCAAACCCGACTCTTTGTTTTCACTCCCAGCTCAGACAAGCAAGAAACCACAGGGGATACGATTTTGTCCCACAGATAGCGCAGCACGCTGATAACGCCCTGTTTAGATACTAATTGGCGTGCTTGGTCACCAAGCTCAACGAGGTGGATGTCAGGAAGAGGGACAAGGGTGGGCGGCGCGTCGGCGGTGAGGATTATAGCATCGGAACGATATTCACTGATGTTAATCAACATGACAGGCCCGTCGCTGGCCGCACATCGGAGGGTGTGAAATGGAGGGATTTTCAAAAAATACGCAAACCCTTCTTTTTCTCGGATCCTTTCCACCAGATCGTCCCATTGCTCGGAAAGGATGCGATGCTGTTTTATCTGAGCATCGAACGAAAGGTTTCCTGTTGATGGGCTGTTGTCCAATGTTGCGGCGGCGGCCCTTCCAGATAACAGGACAAGGTGCTCGAGCTCGGCACTCAGTGTTTCAAACCGATCCGCAAGTTGTTCACCGTCAGGTTTGACCTGGCGAAGTTGTTCAAGCGGGGATTTGTATCCATCTACCCTAGACCATAGCATAGATCTGCCCTGTTCAAGAAATTCCACGGCCAACTCCAAATTTCCGTCCTGAATGGCAGCAGATGCGGCATCTGAGGCTAGCGATCGAGGTACCTTGGCGTTCGCAAGAAACACTTGCTGTTCTTCAACATTGAGATGAGAAATGAGGGATCGATGAAGAAGTCGTAATGAGTTGGCGTATGCGTTCAAGGCAGATTCGTGTCGATAGCGCCTTGCAATTTGTGCCCAATTGATGGCGGCGAGAAGCTGATCTTTGAGATATGACGTGCGTTCAGTCGTTGCTTGTTGAAGAAGAGTGAACATTTCTTGGAGTTCTTCCGAGTTTGCTGACTGTTGATAAGAAGTGCCAAGAGCACCCGCAAGATTATTAAGTGACGAAGCACGAAACGGGTGGCCAGGCGGACGGATATCGAGTGCTTCACGATTAATGAAAACAGTCGTGCATATCGAGTGCTGAGAGTACTAGCGAGGTTGTTAAGGGTTACTGAACGATTAGGGTGGCCAGGCAGGAAGAGGGTGAGGGCCTCACGATTTAACAAAATAGATTCCTGGAGATCCTCCATTTTGCCTTGCTGTGTATACCGAGTCCACAGAGCACTGGCAAGGTTGTTGAGGGTTGTTGACCGGAGAGTGTGGCCAGGCAGCAAGAGAGCGAGTGCATCACGAAACAACACAATAGATTCATCCAGATCCTCCATTCTCCCCAGCTGCTCATATTGAGAGCTGAAGGCAAGGGCAAGGTTGTTGAGGGATGTGACACGAATAGGGTGGCCAGGTGGGCAAAGAGTAAGCGCTTCACGACTCAACAAAATAGATTCCTCAAGATCCTCCATTTTTCCCAGCTGTGTATATCGATTGGTGAGAGAACTGGCAAGGTTGTTGAGGGACATTGAACGAGAAGGGTGGCCAGGAAGAAAGAGGGTGAGTGCTTCACGGTTTAATGAAATGGATTCTTCCAGATCTTCTATTTTCCCGAGCTGTTTATACCGATTGCTGAGAGCAAGGCCAAGATTGTTGAGCGACATGGAATAAGCAGGGTGGGCAGGTGGGCAGAGAGTAAGTGCCTCAATATTAAATAGAATGCACTCCTCTAGATCCTTTATTTTCCCAAGCTGTTCATATCGAGTGTTGAGAGCAAGGGCGAGGCTGTTAAGGGATGTAAAACGAAGGGAGTGGCCAGGCGGGCAAAGAGTAAGTGCCTCATGGTTCAACAAAATGGACTCTTCTAAATCTTCTATTTTCCCTGACTGTGCGTATCGAGTGTTGAGGGCAACAGCAAGGTTGAGGAGGGATGCAGACCGAAGAGGGTGTCCAGGTGGGCAAAGAGGCAGTGCCTCACGATTAAAAGTAATGCACTCTTCCAGATCCTCCAATCTCCCCAGCTGTTTATATCGATTGCCGAGAGCAATGGCGAGGCTGTTGAGGGATGTAGCATGAAGAGGGTGACCAGGTGGGCAGAGGGTAAGTGCCTCGCGATTAAACAAAATGCACTCTTTCAGATCATCCAAATTTCCCAACCGTTCATATTGAGTGCTAAGAGCAAGGGCAAGACTATTGAGGGATGTAAAACGAAAAGGGTGGGCGGGTGGGCAAAGAGTAAGCGCCTCTCGATTCAACAAAATAGACTCCTCAAGATCCTCCGCTTTCCCTAGTTGTGCATATCGGGTGGTGAGAGCAGTGGCAAGGTTATTGAGTGACACTGAACGAGATGGGTGACCAGGAGGAAAGAGGGCGAGTGCATCGCGATTGAGCAAAATGGATTCTCCGAGATCCTCCATTTTCCCAAGCTTTTCATATCGACTGCTGAGAGCAATGGCAAGGTTGTTGAGCGATGTGGGATAAAGAGGGTGGCCGGCTGGGCGGGCAGTGAGGGCCTCACGATTGAGCAGGATACACTCCTGCAGATCTTCCATGTTTCCCAGTTGTTCATATCGAGTGCTGAGAGCGCTGGAAAGGTTGCTGAGGGATGTGAATCGAAGCGGGTGGCCAGACGGGCAGAGTGTAAGTGCATCACGACTTAGCAACATGCACTCTTCCAGATCCTCCATTTTGCCTAGCTGCTCATACCGATTGCTGAGAGCACTAGCGAGATTGTTGAGGGATGCAGAACGAAAAGGGTGGCCGGGCGGGCAGAGACCGAGTGAATGACGTCCGAATAAAATGTATTCCTCCAAATCCTCCATTTTGCCTAGCCGTTCATATCGAGCGCCGATAGCACTGGAAAGGTTGTTGAGGGACACTGAACGAAGACGGTGGCCAGGTGGGAAGAAGGTGAGTGAATCACGATTGAACGAAATACACTCTTCCAGATCGTCCATTCCCCCCAGTTGTTGGTATCGAAAGCTAAGAGCAAGGGCGAGGTTGTTGAGCGATGTGGAATGAGATGTGTGGTCAGGTGGCCAGAGACTGAGTGCTTCACGATGGAGCTCAATGGATTCTTGCAGGTCCTCTATTTTGCCCAGTTGTTCGTATCGAGTGGTGAGAGCAAGACCGAGGTCGTTGAGTGATGTCGAGCGAAGGGGATGGCCTGGCGGTCGGAGAGCGAGCCCCTCACGATTCAGCAAAATGGACTCCTCCAGATCCGTCAGCTTGCCTGGCTGTTTAGATCGAGTCCAGAGAGTACTCCGGAGGTTGTTCAGGGATGTGGAACGAAAAGGATGGCCAGGCGGGCGGGCAGCGAGCACTTGACGGTCTAACAGAATGGCTTTGTTGATATCCTTAATGTTTCCAGTCTCTTGATATCGACTCTGGAGGGCCGACGCGCGGTCGGTGAGGGAGGAGGTGTTCCCCATACCTAAGGCTCGGTGTGTTAAGTCGGAAGCTCTGGAGTTTGAGGACCTTCAAGGCGATTAATTTCACTGTGTTGGTGATGTTTTGGCATTGCCAGACTGACCTAGAGTCGTGATCGATGATCCCTCGGGCGCGATTCGTAAACTTGAAGTTTGACTTTGAACAACGATAACGATGTCCAATCTCGTCCAACGTTCCTGCATGTGTATTGGAGTCAAAATCACATAGTTTGATAAATAAAAATGGTCTGTACTGACCTCCCTTGCTATGGCAGAGGATTGAACGTATGGATTATGATAAGGAGGACAGAAGGAGAGACCAAGGAGAGAGACCAGTCGCAAGAATAATTACTATACCAAATAAGGCAATGCCCCAATCTCGTTAAGTTGCTCTTGAGTCTTGAGCTGCTCATAAGTTCAGCCAACTTGCAGCACGCATTCACTAGACTAGGAAAGATATCGCATCGGTTGCGCGTCGGTGAATCATTGTTCTTCTAACATATTTTACCAATACATGTGCTAGCGTTTATGAAGTTGTAAATATATCATGTAATAATTCAAACTCTGATGGCACAGGCTACTTATCCACTTTCCTTCGAAGAACTTCGAAATCGATATATCCAGCATGACGAGCACAAAAATGCAGAAAGATACGCATCGAGCGCGATAGTCCTCATGTTCCTGCCGTAGACCTCCTCCGAGAAACCACCACTAGAGTCGTGATAACCTCGAGCGCGAATGTTTGAACAATGAAAAGGACTCGGGCGTCCAATAGTCCTGCACGCTGAGTCAAACCCCAGTTGTTTGATAAAAAAAACAGGCCTGTACTTACCTCCTTTGCTCGTACTGAGTGCTGAGGATCGAATGTAGTATGGACAACATATACAGGCAACGAGGATCAAACGAGGACAGAACTAATCGCAAAAGTGGAACGTGCAACGGCAATCCCCGCAGGTACCAGACGGCAAACTCCTCACTACTTTTGTAGCGACGTGCAGCACGTATACGTTGTGGAAAATATCACGTCGATTGCGTCCCGGTACGTCAACGTTGTTGTAACATCTTGTACCCAGTACATGCGCTAGTTTATGACGTCATAAACAAATCATATCAATCATTCGAGCTGTGGCACCTATGCATCGTCTTTCGAAAACCTTTCGGAAATGATCATGAAGTTCACGAGAACGGCAAACGTACCGTGGTCCAAAGACTGGTGTTTAGGGAAGCGAGAGGATATCGACGGATTTCTTCCCAGAGTCTCAGACGCTTCAACTTGAGGGAGGACACGACAGATTGAAGAGACTGCGAAGTCAATAAAAGTTCCAGAAGAGAAAGCGAGCGAATTGTACGCGGTCCGCGGTCACCTGAACATCGGATTAACGAAGATTTTAGAAGGAAAAAGAAAAAAAGGAGAAGACAAAAAAAAAAGAAAAAAAGAAACAGAGGAAGGAAGAAGAAAGGAATGTGGGGAAAGATAAGGAGCCCAGTGAAGAAGCGAAAATGCAGAAGAAAAGTGAAAATGTAGGGTTTGCTAACAGAAAAGGCATGACACCTACCTACGGGTCGACTCAAAACGAATACCAGGAGGTTCCGTACCCAATAACAATAGATTCAAATAGTCCAACGATCTACAGAGGAAATGCTATCAATAATAAACAGTTAATGCTGCACCGAGAGTCAGCTGTTAGAGATAATCGCCCATACTCACTAGGGGGTATGAATCAAAGGTTCCAAACACATTCAACGTTGACAGCCTGGTATTGACTCAAAATCTACGCAGATTTGTCAATAAATAGGAAAAGTGAAAGCAGAAATACAAGTATCGCGCACCGAGTCGTTTGGTTCAACACCTATCCTCTCCTTGAGCAATGAGCATGCCGCGCGAAAACCTGATGTTCGTTTCTTGTGACGGAGCAAGCGGCCAACACTCGTTCGAAACGACTCGCGAGGTACGTTGATATGAGAAGGCTGAAGTCTCAACCCTCCAAACGCCTGCTGGACGATACACGACTCGACGGGGTCTTGCCAAGGAGTATATCGGTGATGTTGATGTTGGTGTTGGTGATGATGCTGACGTCGGATTATCTATACTGAAGAACCTAAACTCGAACTTGGTGTACTCTCGACATTCTCGGTAGTTGCACAGGTGTTGCGTTGTGTTGTCTTGGAATTCTGACCAGCCGGCACGAAGCCCGATATGGACGACTCGTTCGAGGATCTACAATGGAATAAGAAGAACGGTAAGAAACTTATGTTATCACAAGAAAAGAAAAGAAAGAAAGAAACCCACCTCGCCCTTTCAGCACCCAGCATCTCCTGACCAGACTATCCATACAAGTGGTGAGTTCCGTCACACGCGCGTCGACTCTCGAGGTCTTCAAGCTGGCCGCCGACGCTGTCCCAGGGTTTGCTTTGGTTCTACGAGGAGCGGAAGTCGGAGAAGAGGAAGCCTTCTGCGAAGGCGTTAGATCCGTTTGTACTTGACTTCGGAGAGAGGACGGATGGGACGTACCGGTTCTCCAAGGATGTTGGTGCACAGCTCGACTTCGGAGGGGTACATGAACTGGGCGAGGTCGACGGATAGCGTGCGGAATGTATCAGGTCTATCGTGTGTCGTGGTTGTAGTGGCCTTGCTTGCTGAAAAGAAAGGTTCCTCGAAACGAGATTTGAATGATCCTTTTTGGTGAAAATGTTGAGGTCGTTGTTGTTTCTTGATAAGAGAAATTGATAATGCACTATACAAAGAATATTGAGGGATCAGAAGATCTCAGAAGATCCATGGTCGCAATGCTTGCTAGAATAAGTAGAGCTAAGAGGACGTTCGAGCGACGAGAACCCAATTTGACAAGGGGAAAGTTCGGGCCGGCACCTGATCAGGCTTCAGGCCTCAGGCGGCGAAGGCAGTGTTTCTGCGCTTGAAGCACCCGACCGCAAGATGACCTTGAGCTTGACTATCTTAACTCTTAACAGAGTCCAGGCAATCATTTCTCTTTGGTTTATCTTTCTATTCCCTTCAACGTGCTCTTGGGCTCTGTAATCGAGACGTTCAAGAAATTCGACCACAATGATTCAATTTTAGTCTTTGCCAGAACTCCACGCGTTTATCGACATTCGAGAAGTCCAGAACTCTGATGACATCGTTCTTCCCTAATTCCCAGAACTTGGTGATTACTGGGGGACAGTTTATTGGAAATTCGAGCAGAGTTGACGGCTCCCATGACGGTGAGCAACTTTTGTATCTACTGCCTTTGACGTTCCATCTCAGTCCTGGACCAACATACATTTACATCATTTACAGGACTTGACCAACTTCGACATCATGCTGCCCTGGGCGCTCTACTCGACTCGACAGAGCGATTTGACCCCCCAAAATGTGCGCCAGATACCCGAACTGCTATCATCAAGCAAATACTGGACTGGGTCACAAATCCACAAGGACCCGACGAAGCGTCATCTGTGATGTGGCTTTACGGACCAGCAGGAGCGGGCAAGTCAGCCCTCGCACAAACTGTTGCAGAGACCCTCCGTGGACAGAAGCGCTTGATGGCCAGTTTCTTTTTC
Source organism: Psilocybe mexicana (assembly GCA_019721455.1). NCBI lineage: Eukaryota > Fungi > Basidiomycota > Agaricomycetes > Agaricales > Agrocybaceae > Psilocybe > Psilocybe mexicana. The sequence continues at coordinate 19,414 of JAIFHD010011432.1, read as the reverse complement.
TCTCGCACCGCGACCGATCGTAGCGACGGCAGATTGTTGATTCCAACACTATCCTACCAACTCTTATTATCGCTTCCAGCTACCCGACGCTCTATCAAATACTGCATACAATCGGACCCTAGCGTGTTGAACCGGGCCAGCGACACTCAGATGGAACGCCTTTTCATCGAACCAATCAATCAGTATGCTCTTTCATGGACGAACATCTTCTGGAAATGGTCCAAGAAATACATCGGATTTTCCCTTCCACCCCATCCTCGATTAGTTGTCATCGACGGCCTCGACGAATGCCAGGATCCCAAGGTTCAAAGCGACCTATTGAAAGTGATAGGAGAATCCACAGAACGTTTGGAGTATCCTGTCAGATTTTTGATTTCCTGTCGACCCGAGTCCCACATCATGCGCGTCTTCAACCACGATAGGACCTTCCAACGACTCACCATCCCCACCATCAACCTGGCAATGGACCTTGACGCCGATCGTGATATTCGTCTATACATGCAACGCGAATTCGATGACATCAAACGAACCCATCCTCTACGTTCATATCTAGGCAAATCATGGCCAGCACCAGATGCTATCCATCAACTCGTCCTCAAGGCCTCTGGGCAATTCGTCTACGCATCCACCGTACTCCGATACGTGCAGTCTCCCAAACATCGGCCTGATGATCGTTTAAACGTCGTCCTCGGTCTCTTTCCACCTCCATCACATGAAACGCCGTTCTCTCAGTTAGACACACTCTACACCCACATCTTCGCCTCTATAGAACGCATCGATATCGCGGTCAAAATCTTCGGAGCCCTAATCGTACCCCGAGAGAAAGGTGACATTCTGACAGACTCCTCAACTCCCAGAGTGCTCGAGGAGCTCCTTCTCCTTAAACCCGGAGATGTTCTGCTTGATCTCGAGGAATTGCGTTCCGTTGTCGAAATTGGAGGACCCGATTCACCAATCAGATTATTTCATGCGTCGCTTGCCGATTATCTTCTTAGCCGATCACGCTCCGGCAGATATTGGATCGATCTGAGTCTTGCCCATTCCAATATTTCCAGAGGATGTTTAGCGAGAATTCGCAACATTATATGTAAGTTCTTAACATCCCAAATCATTCCGAAACTCTTCTAACCAATATGTTCAACGTATCAGCATCATATAATTTCAATCATCAGGATCTATACTCTTCCGCCACTTCTTTTGTCTATCATTGCAGAGGCGCGTCCCTAACCAAAGAACTCCGGGATGACCTATCACACTTCAACTACATCTCTCTCTGGCGAGTCTACATTGCACGTCATAGGACAGTCCTGGTCTTGGATCCATTTTATTTCTTTTTTGTCGTTGCCTCGTTTGTTCAGGTACTATCAGGGAAAGTATGTCCTAAGTTACCCCTTCATCAAATCCCTATTCGACTGAGCTCTTTTCTTAGAACTTCGCTCGTGCACAGGACTTGTGTGCTAGGTTTGCCACCCACCTCGACCAACTCAACGTATATCTGCGGGCGCAACTCAAGAGCACCGCCGTTGAGAACTATCTCGCAGGGATTTTGTCCTCTATTCCTGCCGCCAACAAAGTATGCAATGATCTACGTCATGATCATCTTCCTTTCGTCGATGCCTAACGCAACCCATGTTTTCCAGACTCCCAAGTTCGTGACTTTACTTTGCACAACCCAATATTTATGTACCCTCTGCGAACTTTTCTCCTGGGACTATATCGGAGCATGTACATCGCAACTCAACCTTCGATACGCCCATGCCGTCAAACAATGTCTCGAGTTCGTCGGAGACGACTCCCACTCCTCCACAGCAAAACGTCTATATAGCCAGTTCCCCGTATTAACATCACTCAAGCTCAGCCTCGAAGAGGTGCACCTAAATTGTGCAATTGCCCTTCTCCCCCATGCCGGCTACGATTCGGGGTTCCTGGAGTACCTGGAGAGTTTTGAATTTTCTTCATCCCTGTTTATCAAGTATCGCGAACAGGCTGTTTTGCTGGGCGGAGAGATGGTCAAGTATAGACAGCGATACCACCTTGCATCCCTTTCGAACCCTTTGATATATATTTGACCTGGACTTGGGTGCAAATTTTAGTAAATAATATGTAAACTGTTGGAGAGCAGTGAGTGTTCTTCCATTGACTACCTCATTTCAGGCTCCGTTCGCCATTCGTCTGTATGTATAATATTCACTAGTTACCCGTTGATCACAAAACTTCAAGTATGTCCGTGTCTGTAACGTGGAGCAACTTGAATGGTATCGATAGGGACGTCCAAGCTTATGTCCGATGACGTATACTTGACTGTCGCTTTTGTCCTATCGAATTGAACGGTAACGCTGTAATAGTCGGACAAAAAAAAAGTTTGACTCCGAGTATACACTGCAAATAAACGTTTGAAGATGACGACCTTCAGTTTCGCATTTCAGCTTAAGATCGTCTTCAAACTCACCTGAGTTAGAAAACAACCTGACAATGGAGGTGACCGAGGCTTTGCCGCTGAGATGGCTCCAAGTCGACGTTGAAGATCTGGGTACGGGATTTTCGTGAGACAATTCCACTTGCGAATAATAATCTGCCAGTGCCATTTCCATTAATAATTAAATGGCTGCAGATTAACATGATCAGTGCATGAGGATCTGAACAGTTAGTATCCCCCGACTACGGGAAATGTCCGTGAACTGTCAGACTTCAGCTGCAGTGAACACGATCACAGTATGTGACGGTAGTCGTGGTACCCATTGAGACTTGAGAACTTAGTGGCAGTGACAGGGGAATCATCAGTGGGATCACCAGTGTATAGAAGGACGTTGGAGGGGAGGGAATTTTTTTTCTGTCGGAAATAGCTCATTCGGCATACGTCAAGAAGTGCGGTTGTAAACTGTCAGTCGCCATCATCCGACTGTCGCAACTCGTAGAAAAGTAGATTGAAGTAGTGGCGATGTGGGTGATGCTTAGACTAACTTAGTGACTTGAGTCAGGTTATTCTTTATCCCCTGTTAGCTGAGATATGTGAGGAAAACCGAACCATATCGCTCGATAAGAGTTTGTGCATGACCATAATGCCCAGAATAGACGCTCGGCATTCGAATTGCCGGGCACATTTGAAGCGGAGAATCAATTTTGTTCATTGACACGCCAAGCAGAAAAACTTGGGAAAGAGAACTGTCTTCCAAACTATCACCATCAATTCACCATCATGGCTTCACTACCACGGGCACCGCCATTTTCTCTTCTCTTCATTTCCTAAAAAACCTACATCCACTCACCTAAGCCGATCTTAACAACCGGCCAGAATGTCAGTGAATCTCGCTGCATTCGAGGCTCAGTTGTAAAACGCACAACTACGGTCCTCTCTCAACACTAGAGCGGAATTAGCAACTGAATACCGTAGAAGGCCAAGTTCCAGGATCACAGCACAAGTCTATTAACAGACCATCGAAGAACCCAGATTCTGAATGCTCCATTCACATAGCACACGCTACAAGAGTCCAAAGTGCAGCGACGATGACAAGTACTGGCAGTTTGTTATGTGTTATTTTGGACATGTTCAACATGTCGTGGTAGTACGCACCCATCCACTCAGAATATTAGATGACAGATTATCTTTTTTTGCCCTTCCTTACTTGTTTCCCCTTGTCCATCATCAATTAGGGAGGGGTCTCAGTGGGTCCGCCTTTTTTTTTCTTCATCTGTAAGTCCTGTTCAAGTGCCTGATCATCTGCTGTGAGCTGACACCCCGACTCTCATCAAAACAAGCCTTTCTTTCTTCTCTCCCCCCCTTTTCACTTCTTTTCCTTTTCATTTGAACGCTTTTCTTCTGGAAGCCGGCTTCCCCTGCTGTTTTTCAGTCTTCCATTACCATCACCGTTCTTTTTTATGAATCTTTAACCCACTTTTACTTTCTGTCGAAAATCACGTTCATTCAACGCATACAACAAAATGTTTTCTACTGTCGATCTCACTTACACGGATGCTCAGAAATCTGGGGTCACGGTAGGTACCTTGGGCATCGAATATCCCATGATTTTCGGGAAAATCGCTGATCGTTGGTTTGACAGATAATCGGACTCGCTGCACTGACGTCCCTTACTGCCATCGTCGGCTTGCTCATTGTAAGTACTACGCCGTTCGTTCGATGCCTCATTTTCCTATGGAACCTCTGCTAATTGGAAGCCAAACACCCAAAGTTTAAACGTCCCCGAAGGAGTTACTTCCAGAATGCTCACACCTACGGCTACGCGATGTCTCTGCTCTTCGCCAATATCATCCAGGCCATCGGGAGCGTCCTCGACTTCGAATGGGTCATGCAGGGAAAGGTCGATTCTGGTTCCATCTGTAGCTTGCAGGGTATGTCAAACACTGAACGTTCTACTCGGCTTTGGATCCTCAGCTAAGTAATTTTGGACTTCAGGTGGTCTCAAGCTGGCTGGAAACATGGGAGTTTCTCTTTGGTGCGTCCGTCCGAGTCGCTGTATGGTGGGATGTTGCGGGGGAAATGTGTATTAACTTCATCGCCATCGACGTCATTCCAGGTCCTTGATTATTGCACTTCAACTATTCCACATCTTATTCCTCCGCTTCCACGCTTCTCGAGTGATTTTTATGGGGCTTATGATCGCTCCATGGGTCTTCATCGTTGCTGTCGCTGTGATCGGACGATTCGTCGTCCAGAACTCGGCACACGGTCCGTTCTTTGGGATTGAAGGAGCATCGTGGGTGTTTGGATCCTGATTACCATGATTTGACGATGCTGAAAGTCACTCTTAAACCTTGAAGGTGCGGGATCTCTGCGGGGTATGCTTCTGCGAGGCTCATGTTCGATTACCTCTTGGTGAGTTGAGTTTTTTTTAATAACACTTCAACCTGAGTCCCTCGTTAAACATCCTCCTTAACAGTCCTTCTCCACAATGGGCCTGGGATTGATCCTTTACATTGCCATCCTTCTCCGTGTACGTGGCACCCTACTGAGGGATAAATACCATCACTGGACGTTGAATGTCGGAGGCAAACCGCTGAATGGGTGGAATCTCCCTGTCGTCGAGAACACTGAGCTGAACTCCTTAGTGCGAAAGCTCGTTTGGTGAGTGAATCGTATCATTAGAAGGTCTTCTCGGCGAGTGAAATGCTGATTGAACTGATTATCATTATCTATCAGGTATCCCGTACGTCTGCTTGTTTTTGAATGATGGAAGGTGGATAGATGAGAGACTAAATTTGTTCTTCTTTGTTTGTTATAGGTCGTCTTCACTGTACTTCTCATTCTTGTCGCTGTTGTACGGATCTCTGAGTCCAACGGCTCGACGATTCCGTTCTGGTTAGTCGTCATGGCAGGGTCTATTTTCAACATGATGGGTGCGTCTTCAAGTTCTCATTTCTACCACCTTCGTCCAAATGCAGTGCTATCCTCTAACGCTTTGAACTCGGGTCAGGCTTCTTCAACGTGATCGTCCTACTTCTCCTCGGAAACTGCCCATCCCAAAACATCTTGCCAACATCTTTCACCGAAATCACGCCTCGCGGACAAATGCGTCCTTCGATCGACAAGTCGGGTGATAGCTTCGTGGAGATTCTCGTTCCTGACGGCAACGGCCCTCAGGCTGCGTCTGCTATGTCAGAGAAGAGCTCTGAAAAGAGCTTTTATAGGCACTCTCATAGGAGTTCCAGGAAAGTCCTCGTCAAGATGCCGACGAAGCCTGCGAACACGTTTGTTGCTCCTGATTCTTGGGGGTCGATGGCTTCGAACCGATCTGGGAGTTATTAGGACTAAGGACATAGTAGTGGAGGTTGAGGTGTAGTAGGATAGGTAATGATGGACATGAGATGATACGGACATATTCCCTTTGTATTTTGTTGTACTTTACTACTCCTCACTGTTATCCGAGTTGGTTTTGCGTTGGAGGGTTGGTTTAATGATGGCGTGCGTGCGGTTGAATTGAACGGTTTTTTGATACCCTTTGATATCTGCGCTCAAATTTGTATTCACATATCCTAATCTACGCGTGCTGGGTACTAGAAACTTCAAGTTGTCAAGAGCCTATTTCGGTGGTCAAGAATTACGGTCATCGGATGAATGCAAGGTGAATGTGTGTTTGAGCCGATGGAATATCTGCCTGAGTTCCATGTGATTTTTTACTAATCACTGCTCAAAATGCAACTACAAGCACTTGAGCATCTCCAGTCTCCCTGGCGTCTCACAAGCGTCTCATCGCAGTTCAATCAGGGCATGGGTGTTTGTTTGGTAATATTGCCGAAATGCCGAGACCGTGAACGTGCCCATATTTGGACACCCGGTTGTGTACAAACAAACCCGCCGCTGACGTAACGCACAATGCATTGTCCTCTCCCCTCATCTCACTCGACGCACGCTCTCAACGGAGAACGATTTTCAACGGCCTGACGTTCCTAATTACAGAACAGAGAAATATGAACAATGGTGTGATGTGCCTAATTTGCGTCATGTTTTAGAAGCATTTCTGGAGCAGCGTGTCCGCCCTATACATCATCTTCGACATCGATTGAATACTGATGGCCTCCTGGTCGTGCTGGAGTGAGAAGTTTACGTTTATCTTTCATGATGGAGCCACGCCCCTTTATTCCGAGATGAATGCAGATAAGTGATGGTGGTCATTGCCCAAGTGCTTGCAATTTATCAAGAACATTTATGAGTTTCGTCCTTACACGGTCGAAACTCGGTTTTTTGCAATCATCAAATGCAAATATAAGGGGACGGTATCCCGCATGATATTTAAAATTGCATATTCTTAGGCGAGAGATAACTTTTATAGTACAAGGGACTGACGCTAAGGTGGAGGTGAGGTGGAAGCAAAGCATGCGAGCACAGGGAGGATTACCAAAAGGGGAACTGTTCAAAGTCCGCTTGATGACCGGAAAAGGAAGGTCGTCAATCCTTTGTCCTTTTGGCTCGAACAATCGGAGAGGAGGACAATGGGAAGCCTTGTATTTAACCTCTCCTCCCAGGATGCCTGCCTTCACCGTTTCCCTTGTCTTTTCGCACCGGCGACAGTATCTCTTTCTTATCCACCCTAGAATATTATAACGAACTCTCATGAACCCATCTATTTCAATGAACTGTAAGCTTTTGTTTTCTATTCACCTTCACCTTCACTTGGATTTGAACTTACCGCGTCGCCTGTCTAGTCTTTTCTCGCGAGGCCATGCTTAAAAGACAGGCCCGCACTATTCGTTCCCGCAGATTGCACCAAGCTATGCAAAAACCATTGAACATCATCGTAGAAGAAGACGAATCATCACGGTCATCTTCACCAGTATCAGACTACGCCCCCAGTACGAGTTCTAGCAGCAGCCATGCTCTCGGTTTGAAAGCGAAACGAAGACACGCAAACGTTTCCGATATCAGCATATCTCCAGACCTCCCTGCTCACGATGACAATGACCTTTCACCCCTGCTATTGACGTCTTCCAACTCAACATCATCAAATTCGCCCGATTCCTTCAGGCTGACTTTCACGGACGTCGCTTTCACATTTCCCCATCCCCCTACCCCTTCTCCAAGCTCTTCCGAGTCACAGGACCGAACGGGCAGCGTCTCTCCCACCCAGTCGATCAATTCTCTTTCTTCAAGTCCCTGCTCCCAGCATGAGAGTATGCCTGTTACTCCCAGCTCATCTGATGACGAGTCTTCATTCCCATCGCGTACTTTCAACCCTCGACGCGCAGCTATTCAGCCTTTGGTTATCACAAAGCACAATCCACGTCCTACCTCTCCGTTCAGTGAAATCTCCATATCACCGTCCCTGCTCCAACCCTTCAAGAACTCTTCGGAGAACCTCACTGGCACAGCGGCCATCACCCCACTCACCTCGGCTTTCATGGACGGGGACTCGGAATTCGAATCCGACCCCGAATCTGATTCTGAGTGGTACTCGAAGGAGTTCTCACAGATCATTTCCCTCTATTCCCCGATTCCTCAATCTTTCCCTGTCCAAACTTCGAGGCCCGAATCCATGTTCATGTCCGAAGATCCTTGCGATGACACCGTTGCTACACGACCTTCGGCCAAGCGCCGTGTTTCAAAGGCTCTGCCCCCCACACCCTCTTTGGCTGCGTCCAGAAGGGAATCATCCGTTCTTCCTGTTTGTCAGCTGGATTTGGTTCCTTCTGCAAAGAGGGCGAGCAAGAGAATAAGCATCCCGAAATACCCACCACCACCGGTACCTTCTATGTCACCTACACACCTTCAAGTCCCCTGCTCAAAGGTCCTTCCACAAACCGATCGCCGCCCGCCGCCCAGGTCTAGCATCCCGGCCGACTGCGACTTCGAACTCGAGCTCGATGAGGAGTGTGACGATGCCTCGTCCGCGTTTTCATTTTCGATGTACGAAGTCGATCTCGACGACGGTCTCGAAGTCGGTCGCGTGGAACCACAGAGTCCTGGGAGCTGTTACTCCTCTCAACCGTCGGCTTATTCCCAGCCTTCCTTTGTCGAGGACGAGGAATTCGGTGGTGCCACTTTTGATCTCGATTACTCTATGATGTTGCCACTTTCACTTCCGACAACGCCCATGGATCTCGAGGCGGATATCGCGATTGGTCTGGAGAGGCTGAGGAATTCGGAAGAACCTTTTGTCGCACAGCAGTCCATCAGCGACGCAGTGGTGGTCGAACAGCCACAGGCGCAAGAAGAAGAAGAACCTCAACAAGAACAGGAAATCGTTGACGATATCTTCTCCCCCATCTCATCATCCTTCTCCTTCTCCCCTCCGCCCTCTGCCACCTTTTACGCCCATTCGACTTCCTACTTCCCCCCGCCCGAATCTCCCTCCTACTCGCCTTCCAAACGCATCCCCATCAACGAAGAGCGGATCCTCAAATCGAAATGGAGCTCGTCCACACTTGCTTCCGTTCGTGAAGAGCACGAACACGAACAGGGGCACAGGCGAGGCGCGTCTGCTAAGCTCAGGCTCTACTTCGGCGGCCAGAACTCCCCTGCGAAGAGGTCGAGCGGGAAGCAGCAGCAGCAGCTTAAAGTACCTCCGACACCGACGTCGCCGTTTTCGTTGTTGACACCCCGCAAAGCCAGCCAGGCAAAGATGAGCCCGGCTGCTTCGCCCTCCGCGCACACAACGTCCCCCGTCCGCTCGAACTCGAGCTCGAGCCCGAGTCCCAGTCCCAAACGCATGCACTCGCACTCGCGAGGGGGGTCGAGGAATTCGAACTCGGATGTGATGATCATTGGCTATGGAGGGGGTGTCAGGAGGAGAGGAAGTGTGTCGACGATCAGTGATGTCGGCAGTGAAGATAGTTCGTCGAGCACTTCCAGCTCTGGCTTGAGGAGGAAGCCGATCCCTTTCAAGTTGGTCACCCTCTAAAAAACAACTTGGTTTTTCGAAAATTATGGGTTTTCTTTGCCTTCTTACGACTTCGTTTAATTTCTTTCCCTCTTTTTTTGGCCCATTGACAATATCTTTTTTATTTTATTCCACGCACACAGACTCAACAAACATCATCTTAGATCTCTCCCCCCCCATGTCGTTCTTGCCCCACTTGCATCTTTTCCTCCGCTTTCTTCATCATCATTAACGCCAACACAACACACAACTATCATGACTTTCTCATATCCCACTCCTACGAACAAAAAATATGTATAATGTAGTCACCAACCAACCAACCAACCAACTAGGTTTATCAATTGTAGCAAATAGTTTATTATTTTTTTTTTGTGTCTTGTTTCTAGTACAAATCCTAATCGAATATCTTGTCGCTTATTAACAAAAATTCGATGTTCTGAAGAAGTTCAGCGGTGCATATCAAATATACACGGAGACGGGCAAGAGTTGGGTTCAAGACTTCAAGTTGACCTGAGCGGGGAACTCGGCCCGCTAGGAACCGAACAATGCACAGCCACCAAATCTTATCTTATCTTCAAGCAACCCGACTCTACCTCGATCCTTTCCCGGACGAGTCGACCGAAGGTGTCGACGCCTCTACTGTCAATTGACTGCGTGTATAGGTTTGAAAGGAACAAAAATAAAACATTTGACTTTGGGCTGACACTGCCAAGACACTGCTTGTCAATGAGAAAATAGAGTTGGAAAATAAGTTGAAGAACGAGTCTTCAGTTTGAGAAAATAGTAGCAAGGCCAGGCTGTGGATTGAAGTCCCAACGAAGTCCATGCTCAGCGCTCAGTCGTCAACATCTCACAAAGACTCCAGGAAATTTGCTCATAGCCCTCATTCTTTGTTTTATTCTTATTCCGACTGCCTCGGGTCGGAGTGTCGACAAATATGCAACAAATGCGATTCTATTTCTATTCATCCATACTCATAGGATGCAACTACGACATACGACATAACTTACGATCGTGGTGGATGCTGGCCTATTACCCAACTATTATCCCCATTTTAAACACGTTTGCAAATGCAAGTAAAGCGGCGAAGATAGCCAAAACATCATAGCTATCGATTCTGACTCGTGCTTCTGCTGCGCATCTGCATTTGCGCAGTGTACACGCTTCGGGGGGCCGTTCTTTTGAATCTGATATTCATCAAGTCGCGTAACATTAATCGACATTCAATCGATACTGATCTCCAGTATACGCCCCAGCCCCCCCGACAGATTAGGACAAGAATCCAAAAATAAGAGCTGTTCTTGTCAATGATGTATTTTTTTTGCGGCTCGCCGCCGCGCAATTGTCTGCTGAGCCGGCATGTTTTTGTCTGTCCGTCTGTCTGAATCTATCGGACGGTTTGCGGTTCAGCGCCCCGATGTCTGGGTCTGCTTGATTCACGCCCCCTTAAACGGCTTGTCCACTGTGCAGCACGGCTACTATTGTTACTGTCATTGCTGTGCGCGCCGCGCCGCGCGGCACTTGCTGTTGGCCACGTTGACCTCGAGTTCAACGTATAAAAGCTTGCTTAGCATTCATGAGAGGACCACTTCACTCAACCACTCCCCCCACGATCAAACCTTTTACTAATAGCCATTCAATAATCTTATCGTCGACCTAATTCCATGGCCCAGAATCTGAATATTCTCGTAATTGGAGGCTCCCGTAACATTGGATACCTCGCGGCTCTCCGCTTCCTCGGTGCGTAATCAGTCGCCGATTGTTTACAACCAAAACTCACACTCCTTTTTGACTTATTTAGACGCTGGAGCGACCGTCACATTTCTTCTGAGATCTCCGCAGAATTTTGATGCGGATGAATCCATCCAAAAGCATGTCAAGTCTGGAAAGGCGAAACTCGTCAAGGGTGATGCCCTTGTCGTGGAAGATGTCAGGACAGCTTGGACAGAAGCTGGGAAGGAGAATGCAGTGGATCTCCTTCTCTTCACTGTTGGCTTCCGTACGTTCTTTGTTCAGTTTCCTCTATCGAGTAAAATCCCCATACTCATCTGTCTTCTTATTATCTCAGATGGCAACCCGAAATTCCATCCTTTGAAGGGAATGATGATCACACCGACCAATCTAGTGACCCAATGCTTACTGAACGTCCTCTGCGAAATGCCCAAAACGACACCACTTCCCAAAGTCATCGTTCTATCCACGTCAGGCGTCAGCCGATCCTCGCTCGCCCAAGTACCCCTCCTCCTGAAGCCGATGTACGGCTACCTCATCAAGCAGCCTCTTCAGGATAAACTAGGGATGGAACGCGTAATCTATCACTGCGCTAAATGGAATTGGGAGCCGAATGACGGAGAGCCTGCGGAATCGATCATGGGAAAGGATTGGAAGGAGCGTGAGGGACTGCCTGCTCCTGGGACATTGAAAGACGCGATGGTGCTTCGTGCGGCGATGTTGACGGATGGAGAGTGCCTTGCAGATTCCGTCACAAATAAAGCTCCTTATCGAGCAGGCGAGGGGGAAGTGAAGGGGTACAGAATCTCGCGAAAAGACGTTGCCCATTTCATTTTCGAAGCTGTCACTGCGCACTGGGAAGAATATGGGAATAAACAGGTTAGTGTAGCGTACTAGTCTCCGTGTTTGAAACCTTTGAACTTTGTATGACGGTGGTTCTTGATCTTTTGATTGTACCCTACGAATCTATGATAGGCATTAAATAATTGATAGGTACTTTTTCTTAACTTGTCCAAAAATTTGATGAATCTCTAATAAATCTTCTTCGCGAAGGCTATGCTTTCAATTCGTCATGGGGTCTTGACGCTTGGATAGACGCGCACGTTTTCGATTTGACGTGGACGGATCCAGTCCAATTGTGATGTGGAGGAAGGAAAGTGTTATCTTTCGGCCAGAGTCACTGCGTAACCCTCGGCCAGCCGCCAGAAAAACTGAAAAGGTTACTAAATTGGGATTGCCGACTCAGATATTGTAGCGGCGCTTTCCGGCTGTTGCGGGCCAACAACCCATCAGTGCCGCTCGCCATCAGTTCCAGGGAGCCTGCCCTACCCTGAGCAGCCGAAATGACAAGAGAAAGCTTATTATAACGATGCTCATGATCGTTTGGCATCTTAAGCCAGCACCACTTCCAAAAAATTGATCGCTGACTCTATGGCTTCAACCAGCACCCTGCCAAAGGCAGAAGAGGGCCCCTTCATACGCAAGATCAAGAAGAAACGACTTCCAGGAGCATGCGATGAGTGTCGAAGGAAGAAAGGTATGCATCTTGCACATTTTGATCCTGTGCACGTCCCTATCTAATTTTATTGGGTCCTCCACGGAATAGCCAAGTGTGCGTACTCTCGGACTTACTTACAACACTACGGCAGAGCGTTCGTTCAGGAAGATTGACTCGTTTCCGATGCAGGCGACAGTGCCCAGATGCCTGGGAACTCATGCACCAACTGTGCTTCGTTCGACATTCCATGTACGCACGACCTGCCTCGGCGAAAACAGGTAATGAAGCTTGTCTCTATATTGATCTATTCCTAATCTTTCATTGAAATGAACAGAAAACAGAGACAGAAATGTAAGAACAGCAAGATTTCGGTCATCACGTTTGCCACTCATCATCGTTTTTCACCCCATCTATAGGTCGATTCCTGTCTTGCATGCACGCATCAGAAGACTTGAAGATTTTGTTCGAAGGGTTTGTGCTATTCCTCAAGTTCCGGATCACCGAATCACTCTGCTTATCGCAATCAACAGCTGTACCCAGACGAAGACCTCGAGGTCATCCTCAGCCGAAGACCGGAAGAAACGCCTCCCCCTCACTCCGGCTCACAGTATGCGATTCCGCGATCGATGTCACCAGACTCACCGCCTGTCATCAAAGAAGAGGAAAATTCGGGGCTCCCTGACGAAGAGGATCTTGCCCACGTTTCGCTTGTTGAACATTTGGGACGATTGTCTGTGAATCCAATAGATGATCGGTTTTTCGGACCTTCTAGGTGGGTTCCTTTCAATATGACAGTCGTGCTCATCATAGATTAACGCATTACCTGCAGCGCGTTCATGTTTGCAAAGCATGTCTCCATCGTCAGATGTGAGGCCATGGGCAAACCATACGAACCGACCGACCCCACCAAGCACAGACGAAGGTCATATTGGGACATTAGACCCGTGAGTCCCTCCTATCTCATCTCCAAAAACTATATTCTAAACCTGCAATCCGTACACCAAGTGGGAAATGGCCTACGCGACATCTTCAGACCCACCCTATGTGTACCCAGATCACGACCTCCTCCTTTCGCTTGTATCATTCTATTTCGAAAACTCCAACAACATCATTCCGATTCTTCACCGTCCTTCGTTCATGAAATCTTTGACATGTGGACAACATCATTGGGATCCGTCGTTTGGCATGACAGTCCTCTTAGTCTGTGCGCTTGGCTCCCGCTACTCTCACGACGCTCGAGTCCGTGTCGCGAATGATGAAACTGGGCTTTCCGCGGGCTGGAACTACTTCTCTCAAGTGCCTCTTCATCGAAAAATGATGTTCTACAAGTCTACCATATACGATCTTCAATATTATGCGGTGCGTGCTAGTACTTTTTTGACGTATTGTTATCTTCACCCCCACTGATGCATTGTCCCATCTCATTTTAGTTGGCCTCCATGTACCTCGTGGGTAGTTGCATACCAAATGCTACGTGGCACATAATGGGTGTCGGGCTTCGACACGCTCTGGAAAAAGGTATCCATCGTCGTACAGGTCCGCCTACAGTAGAAAGCGAGATGCAGAAGCGCGCCTTTTGGTACGTCACGTTCTGTGGTTCCTCAGAGAGAGAGAGAGAAGAACTTACGTCACTGTCATTCTATGTTTCTAGGGCCCTGGTATGCCTCGATCGTCTCGGTTGTTCCTTTGTGGGTCGGCCCTCTGGCTATCCACACGAAATGTCAGTGCTCAAATTTTTTTTAATCGGTTCTAATCGAACACCTGATTAATTCTTGTCAACCTTCCATGCGTTTCATCATTTTATAGCTTTGACGTAGATTATCCGATCGAGTGTGACGACGAGTACTGGGAAACCGATGACCCTGAAAAAGCATTCCAGCAGCCTCCTGGAAAGCCTTGCAAGGTGTCGGCGTTCATCGCCTTCATTAAACTCTGTGAAATCCTCAGCTTCGTCCTACGCACGTTATACGCCAACAAGAAGTCAAAGATACAGGCTGGATATATAGGGCATGAATGGGAAGTACGCATGGTCGCAGAACTCGATTCCTCGATGAACAAGTGGAAAGAATCGTTGCCGGAGTACTGTAAGTTTGCCTATCCAATAATCCTTGATGATTGATGACGATGACATTTTATCTCTGTTTCTAGTGCGTTGGGATCCGAAGAGGCAGAACAATCTGTTCTTCAAACAGAGTGTTAGCATCCACACGACGTATTATCATATCCAGATTCAGATCCACAGGCAATTCCTTACCAAACAATCTGCGTTATCCTTCTCGTCCCTCGCTGTCTGCACTAACGCAGCGAGGTCCTGCGCTCATGTGCTGGAAGTCGCAGGGACAAGAGAGTTTTTCGTCATGCCAAACGTCCTGGTACGCTTTTTTCTTCTTCTTTTGTAATACCATTTTGTTGGTGCAGTGGGTTGATGATGTATTTTTTCAGACCGCAGCCTTTGTGGCAGGCGTTGTCATAGCGCTTAATCTATGGGGTACACAACGTTCAGGGTACATCACTGACACTCAAGAGGAGATCAAAAACTTCAAGAAATGTATCAACTATCTCGCCAGGTGTGAAACCAGGTTCGTGTTCGTCTGCTATTAGTATACGTTCATTGTTTTCCAGGAACTGATATCCCGCTTTCGCACCCAGATGGAATCAAGCTGGTAGATTTATGTGAGTACACTCCTACCTATTTCGCAGGGAAGGTCACTCATGGTGTCTTGATTTCCAGTGACATGTTACGAGAAGTCAGCTCTTTGGACGAGTACGAGCCAACGGCGAGGAAACGTCGACGATCGACCTCACCTGCGCCCGAGGCACTTGTTGCTACCAAACGAGTGTACAGAGAACCTATGCCGGCGTACAGTCACGCTCCGACATACGGCCAAGTGCCTATAGCCACCCCCACAGTGGATCTGAGAGCCTTTGCTGTTGGCGAAGGTGGTAATATAGGCAGAGGCGGAGCAGGAGGGGGAGGGGGAGGTGGAGGGGGATACAGTCACCCCGATTTCCATAGCCTTCAAGCTATCAATTCCATGCACCCCAATTCCGCTCAGCCTCAGGGCATCAACGCCAGCGGAATACCTGCGAACGCTCAGACCTCTCCCTACGTGTTCGACTTCCCGTCTGGCAACGACATGTTCGCGTTGTGGGCTGAATTACCGACGACGTTCAATAGGTGGGACTGTGTTTCCGTTTTTTTTTTTTTTGTCTTACTTTCTCTAATCGCTTTTACCTTGACAGTTTCGAAGAATGGGAAGCGTATAGCCTCAGCGTGGGCTAACCGCTAATCGATAATCGTTCACTGGCAGACAGATACCTATTTATTCGATCTTGATATTAAGGATAACATCCTATCCTTGGCCAAACCTTCGTTCTACTAATTACTGTCTCGATAGTACCCTATATATATTTATCTTGTAGTGTATCGCCTTCTGGAAAGTACTGTATTTATAGTTATGAACAGGAAGAATAACACGTTTTGTGAGCGTCGGTATCTACATTCCTTGTGTTCACGATAGGTTAGGCGCTAAGCTTTGTCTGCACACTCCTTCCGATCCGTCTCAATCGCCACGAGTAGGGCTTTGACGTTGTAGGAGCTTCCTTCAGACCATCTTCCCCAAGTTCTTCAGAGGTTACAAGGACAAACGCGCCACCCATGATCCATAGGCAATTTGTAGGAAAAGCTCGAGCACATTCTGGTGGCTAGAATTAAACATCCAACACCGCCCGCCTAGCTCAATCGGATAGAGCGTCAGACTCTTACGTCTAAAGGCATTGGGCATCTGAAGGCTGCGAGTTCGACCCTCGCGGTGGGCTAATATGTTCTTTTTCATTCAATTTTTATGCGGCCAATGAGAGGGTGATTACCGATCACGATCATTACGGGCGCTAAAGACAACCAAAAAAAAATTTTTTTCACCAGGTTCTTGGCGTCGATTTGATCTTTGAAGTCAAGGGTTAAAGAACGTTGAATCTACTCATAAACAAGGGACATTGGAAGATGTTGGATAACCTTGAACATCCTTTTCTGTGGATGTTACATATGAGTCCGACCTCGACCGGATTGGTACCGTACAAGCACATTCTACATCCATCACCGCCCGCCTAGCTCAATCGGATAGAGCGTCAGACTCTTACGTCTAAGGCATTGGGCATCTGAAGGCTGCGAGTTCGACCCTCGCGGTGGGCTAATATGTTCTTTTTCGTTCAATTTTTTATGCGGCCAGTGAGAGGGTGATTGTGCCGATCAAGATCATCGCGGGCGCTAAGCTTTTTATATCAAACACTTTGTTGCGAAGTTTTTGGGGTCGAAGTATGAAAGTTTCAAGAGATTTAAGGAGACCTTCCATGCTGTATGATCTTTTTTTATCCTTTCTGTGTTGGGACAAGGATGGATGCTGATTTTGCTATAGAATTATCTATGTCAGGGAGTCATTCGCGAAGCGTTTCCCAAGGGAAACCCAACCATCCAGCCTTCGAACTTGCTGAGAATATTAGTGGTTTTCCTGAACGAGTATGAGATCTGAGGCCTGAGGTTAAGTACATAGTCGTTGGAGGCCATGGTTGGATGAGAGAACAAAGAGAAAGAAATTGAAGGGGAGATAAGATAAGATTATTTTGTAAGTTCAAAATACGACCAAATACAGAAATCGCCACCGTGCGTGCTTCATCTCAACTTCATCTCTTGAACATTCAACGTACTAAGAGTTTCATTGGTTTCGTGCAATGCCAGAGAGTGTGGTCACTGGTGAGTTCCTTCTTTTCCTTTGCATTTTGTTGCATATTGCTCATCGATATTCAAGTGCCAGTAATAATCGGCGATTAATGATCATTCATTCCACAACCATTCCAACCAAATTCCAACACCATGTATGAAGTCTGAACTTCCTCAAAGCTTCCTGCAAACACAGCGCAGGCTAAGGAGAGAGTATCACCTTGAACATGACCATATAGTATGTATAGTTTCGGTTGCTGTTGCTCAACTATCCCTGACATCTTCTCAGACATCCTGGAAGCTTCGGAACAACGACGGTTGGCAAATATCGCAGTCGTCTTTTCTGGCAACCGATAGACTATCTTTACCTTGTACGTCCAGTTTATCCTTGTTCCTTTGTCTCTCTCTTCCAGCTCTCGCCTTACGATATCCTATCCCATCAGACTGAAATCGAATGTTCAAACCAGACAACCACCATGTCGCACAAACGTCAAACACTCAAATAATTTTGTCGCTCAAATTCTTGCAAAGTTCGACGTTCTCGAAGAGCAACACCATAAACGACCACTGACGTGTCGTCTGTGTTATGTTCATGTCTGAGCAAGGGTCCCTCTGATCAGCTCATCGTGTTATGATTTGGAAAAGAAGGATAGCGAAAGAAGTCGGGTACAAGCTGGAATAGTAAAAGTAAGATCACTCTATTGAAGGAGAAGTCATGATATTAACGTTGTAACAGTCTCAATGTTTTTTTTCTTCTGCGGCGCACAGTCGTATTAGCATATGGCAATCCTGTCATTGTGGTAGAACGTACTTGAATTTAAAATGGCTTCCGAAACACATACATATGATGGGTGGAAATGTCTACGAGAGTTGCTTGTCAGCATCTGAAAGAACACGGAGCGTGCAAGGAACGTGAACAATGAACATAACACACCACTCGACGGTTGTTAACAATCAAGAAAGCGAAAAGAAAGCAAGAAAGCAGAAGCAAAGCAAAGATTTCACGATCCCTGGGTATTCGATAGCATGGTATATGATATGGGAACTAGGATTTCGGTAAGTCAGCTTCTGCTTTCGAAGCTCCAAAACATCGTATTTGCTTACATTGCAATGTGAATAGTTCGATGGCAGCGGTTGTTCACGCCCCGATGTGAACAAACATGGCCCAGTGCTCCGGACCCAACCCAGCCTTCCTCATCGCCTTCACAGCGGAACTCAACGCGAAAGCCAAATCTCGGAAATCAATCTTCGTTGGATCGCGGAACATATACTTGTAGAATTCCGTCGACATCCTCGGTCCGTCGTCGTCGATCATCTCCCACAACGTCCCAACGACGCTTCGGAACCCGCAGAACTGCAAGGCGGCTGATAGATGGATGCTCTCGTCTGGAGTGCGAGAGTCCCCCGCTGCACTGTGACAAGCGGCTAGGAAGGCCCATTTGGCGTTAGGAAGTCGTGCTTGAATCAATTCCAGGAGGGTGAGGCGGCGGCCATCGTGGAGTTCGAATGATGCTCGGAATGGCTGGTTGTTGTCCCCCAAGTGGCCGTGACAAGCAAAGTGGACGCATGAGTGCTCCTTCAGCCCCTCGAGGACCGCTTTGTGACTTGCTTCTGCACCGAGAAGAACGTCCACGTTGCCCCCATACCGCTCGATGATGATTTTGACTTCATCTCCAACTTTTTGCAATGTCTCGTGGGGTTGGCCAACAACTAGAAGCGTCGGAACACCAGGGAGTTGGACTCCGTCGGACCTCGCTCGGATCAATGAAGCTAGTGTTGCGGTATACGAAGAGGTATAGATGTCCGGCAGGTTTCGTTCACGACGGCGGTATGGACCAGCTGCATGGAGGGGTAGAGCACACAGTGCGCCTGTCGGGCACCACCAAATCCGACTGTTCTTTTTGACCCCAAGCTCAAACAAACGAGCAACCACAGGGGAAGCGATCCTATACCAGAGATAGCGCAACACACTGATGATGCCCGAGTTGGATGTCAATTGACCTGCTTGTTTCCCAAGCTCAACGAGGTCGATGTCAGGAAGTGGGACAAGGGTGGGCGGTGCGTCGGTGGTGAGGATTATAGCGTCAGATCGATATTCACTGATATTAATCAATATGACAGGCCCATCGCTGACCGCAC
>JAIFHD010011394.1:0-21811 GCA_019721455.1 Psilocybe mexicana | reverse complement strand
TGGGAGAGCTTTATTTAAACAAGAGAAGTGGCTGTGGGAAATTTGGTCCACAAATATGACCTTTTGGTCCAACGTTGCTATGTATCTAAATTTAGAATTCACTATAGACCACTAGTGCACTCCAGAGTAATGTGTATTAATATGCGGCTACTCTAGAGCTATAATTAGTGCTTGTACGTACACACTAGACGCTATACAAAAACCGGGTGTCTATCGAGTCCTCATTATTAATCTCTAGTGCCAAGAGAGTACTTATTATTAATCTTGAGTGCTAATGGCTAATAGTAGTTGCTTTAGATTTTGTTGTCATTCTAGTATTTGCTAACGTCAAAACCCCAGGTTTGCTGATGTAACCTATCAGAAATACAAACGATATTCTCACAACATCGTATCTTGTATGGCAGCCCATTCTAACCGGAGGCCAGGACTTCTTGTTTCCTGTTGAAAATTCATTGAAGACCTTCTTCAGGAAATCAAGCCAAACACGAAGTCCGGACTCCTCTTTTTCGATAAACATAGTACGTTCTTCCAATGGCAATCCTTTTGTTATTCAATCCCGCCCACTTCCAACACGAAATCTTGTTTGAGATTTTCAAACAAGGTGTTCAAAAGGAGAAACCTCACTTAGGTGAAGTTGGGAGGTTGACTTTCTCATTCATAATTGATCCGTAGGGAATTCTACTTAAGATCTCCTTGTTTCATGGTCGTTTGTTCCTTCTTGTTGTCAACTGGGAAAGGATCGCAGAAAATTCAATCACACGCTCTTGCGAATTCTAACAACTCATAAAATCCTCTGCCTTGTTGTATAAGAACCCATAACGGACTCAAGCATGTACTCACGACCTGAGCAGTGGACAATCATCAAGATATCGAAGGTCAACCGTTCAACTTCGTTCACTCTCTAAATCCTTTTTACGTCCAATAGTCAACCAATACCATCGAATTTGTGGAAAATCAACTGAGCGCGGGCTTCAGTGAAATGTCCCACCATAGGATTGATTGTGTGGAAGAAACTCGAACAGCATTGCTGAGCCGTGCGCAGAAGTCTGACTCGAAGTTCAATACCACGTGACCGCTTTCTGAGCGCGACTCGCGACGTTGATGATGGTCAGATCATAGATGAGACTGACGTTATCTTTTCACAAATACTTCGTTCAGCAAAAGTACAAAACTTTCCCTTCCATGGACCCAATCCAACTTGCCATGCGAATGTGATGGCACTTCGTCGTAAACGGGATGCGGTCAGGGAAATCTTTGGTTTCCGACCTCGGACCCCGCAGTCTCCAGAGTCTTCTGCCATCTTGACAGCAACAAACTCAGTCACCCAGGCTCTCCCACAACTACAGTCAGCAGGGAACTCGGATCCAGAGCCTTCGATACTCAATTCTCAAAATGATCAACCTAAAACCTTGAAGGTATTCACCAGGGGAGAGTCGTTCAAAAGGGATATGGCGGTTCTTTCTATCGCGTACATTCTCCAAGAAAGTCCAGAAATCAAAAGCCTCATCCAGCTTATCGTCGTAATCCGTGACAATGACTCGGAAGGACAGGTGAATACTGAACAATGGATATACTATCTATGTCGATATCTGACAGTATCATTCAGCTCACAGCAGTTCTGGAACACTGCACTCGATTTGCTGTTCAACTGGCATCTGCACTGGACACCCATCGTGCTGAAGTCACCCAGGCAATTAAGAAGTTCAAAGAGTAAGAACTATGGATAATTTTGCAAAGTTGATCCTTCTGAGTCTCTCCATTCATTCTTTAGGACGGTCGAAAAGCTCAAAATCACCCAATTCAATGGGAATGGAGTCTCAATAGAGGAATTGAAAAGTACGATTCAAAACGACATTGATAGCATCAAGGTCAGTGTTAAAGCCCTAATGTTCGGTTACTATTTCACCAGTCTGATATCGTTTAGCCCTCGTTCATAGGAGCTGACGAAATTGAAACTGGGGAGAGACTATCCAAGGTGCTCGACGTAACGATTGGGCCGGCCGTCGACATTCTCAACCTGGTAAAAATTGCCAGCTCATTAATCCCGGTACCTTGGGTCCAACCTTTAATTGGAACGGTCACTAGCATGCTGCAAGCAGTCTCGGTAAGTCCACAGCATGTGTTTTAAGCTTGACACTTACATTTCACATCTTTTTCAGCAGACTCGCGCGAATTACAGTGAAATGAGACAAATTGCCGCCACTGCTGGGGATTTCGTCGTTTCTTGCGCCGTAATATGTGCTGGGAGCACGGTGGGGACAACACTCGAGAGCTCGTTGAAGAAATTTAACAAGTGAGTCCTGATTAGCCTCTCTCAGTCGGCATGATGTTGATTTGAATGTCGTCTAGGACGCTCCGAAACATAGCAGAAGATTGTGATAAACTCCGTCACCTCGGCCTATTTTCGCGTTACCTACAACAAAGCAACCACATGGGGGACCTCCAAGGGATCAGGAAGAGGTTGGACGAAGCAATCCAATTATTTCAGGTTTGTCCAGTCCTGTTAAAGCCCAAGGTCCTTGGACCGCTGACCTTGTTATCAGACCGAGAATTCGATCAACATAAAGCTGGACACTGAGGAATTGAACAGAAAAATTGGTACGCTTATCACTCCTCATGAGGCGACGGAATGAACTGAAAGCTACAAACCAGATTTGGCGTCACTGGCCAATCTGCCGAGCCATCCACGGTATACACGCAATGAATATCTTGAGAAGAGTCGCGATGACGTGTTGGAATATCTTTCCGATTGGATTTCCAACGCCCCAGAATCGGTTCTCTGGGTGCATGGTGCCGCCGGCTTGGGAAAATCCACCGTCGCTCAGGAATTGGTTTATCTTCTCAAATCCGAGGATCGACTGGCTGCGGGTGTATTTCTCGCCAACCTGGCCACGGAACCCCCTGAGACTGTCGTTCAAATGATCTCCAGGCAGATTGGGGAGATGTATCCGCGAGCTGTTGCTCAGATTGCCGAGGCTGCAAGGAAACTCCAAGGCCCCCACAACTCACTTCGGGAATACTTCACGGCATTTATTCTCGACCCAATCCGAGCATTGAATTATCCCTATCAGCTTGTCATCGTCGTTGATGGTCTGGACGAATGGAAAAACTCTGAATCATTCCTGGCCGAACTTGTCCATCTTGCATCTCCCTCTCCTTTGAAATTTGTCTTGACAAGCCGCTTTAATTACTCTATTGAACGGGCGGTCACGAAGTTGCCAAGTCTCATATACCCCCTTCCTCTTGCCTCTCAACAAGTCATCGAGCGATACTTCCATTACCATTTTTCATCTGACGACATCAACTGGAGAGGACGAAAACCCGATGATGCAAGAATCTCCCGATTGGCCGCCCGAGCAGACGGTCTGCTTATTTGGGCGGCAACGGCTCGACTTTCGATTCTAAACAAATTCGCCCCTAGAAATCCACATGAGATACTTGACGAAATCCTCTTTTCGGAAGAGAAGGCGGTTAATCGGGCAGATGGCCCTCAAGAAAGACGGCTTGAGCGTCTCTATCGCAACACCCTATCCACGCTCTTCCCTCCACATATCCATGGACACCTCCGAACTTTCCTCTCAGTATCGTTGGCTCTTCAGGAGGCGATGCCTGTTGCCGATTTCAGCCGTCTCTCAGGCATTTCTGAGCCTACCACAGACGAAATTCACCAGCGGCTGGCGGCCTTGCAAACACAGGGCGATCCTCAAAGTGACCTCGTATCACCGGTCAAGCGACGTTTCCACGCGTCCTTTGTTGATTTTATAACCACGAACACTAACGACGAGACTTTCAAGGCCATTAATCCCGCGGAAGCGCACTCCACCCTGGCGAAAAGATGTCTGGACATTCTTTTCGTCAACTTTCTCCCATCTTTTCGAGGAAAGACATCCATTTATTCTGACCTTCGTGGCTTAGAATTATATGCTGTCAAATTCTGGCCTCTACACGTTTCCAGTGGAACCTCGAGTCTGCTCATCGGTGATGAACGGGATCTTGATGTTATTTCTGAGGAAGGAATGCATCGTTGGGCCTCACTGTTTCTTCCTTGTATTGCAGCCAGATTTCGCGAAAATCATACTCATTCGTTCGACGGCATCCCCAAGTCCACGCTGCTGTATGAAATGGCCAATGTCATTGGCGAGGAGGATCCAACAACGCTCCCATATTACATCCAGTGTCTGAATATTGCGATACAGCTTCAGCCATCCGATTTGAGAATCCGGAAAGCTTTAGCTTTCGCCTATCACAGATTACATAAACAAAGCCTCTCAAGTGGAGATTTGGATCAGGAGATCAGTGCATTTCGTAGTGCGCGAGAGCAAGCTGCGGACACAGATTACTCTATGTTAGTCAACAACCTCGCCAATGCCCTTCGCATTCGTTTTGAACGGCGGGGTGCTCCGGATGATCTCGATGAAGCAATTTCCTTGCATGAAGAGACACTTCTACTCCCACCCGGTGGCCCTGGCCAGCCAGATCGCTCTATCTCATTGAACAACCTAGCAATTGCCCTTGAGACACGCTTTGCACAGAGGGGGGTTTTGGATGACCTGGATAAAGCGATCACCTTGCACCGCGAGGCGCTCCTTCGACGACCTGAGCCCCACCCAGATCGCTTTTCCTCGCTCGTCAACCTTGCAACCTCCCTTACCAGTCGTTTTAAAGAAAGGGGCGACGCCAAAGAGCTTGATGAAGCGCTTTCCTTATACAGAGAGGCCCTCCTTCTTCTGCCTTCACCCCATCCAGATCGCTCTAGCTTACTCAATGACCTCGCCAGTGCCCTTCAAACTCGGTTCGAACAGTGGGGTGACCCAAAGGATCTCGATGAAGCCATTGTATTGCACCAAGAGGCACTTCTGCTTCAGCCTGCATCTCGGTCAGATCGTTCCATGTCTCTAAACAACCTTGCCACGGCCCTTCAAACTCAGTTCGGGGTGTCTGAACAAGCGGGTGACCCAAAGGTCCTCGACACAGCCATTTCTTTGCATCGAGAGGCACTCCTTCTCCGACCCGCACCCCATCCCGATCGGTCGATGTCACTCAATAATATTGCCATGGCCCTTCAGACTCGTTTCGAGATACAGCAAGGTACTGAACAGGATCTTGATGAAGCAACTTCCTTTCTCCAAGAAGCACTCCTTCTTCAGCCCACACCGCATCCACTTCGTTCTATGTCATTGAGCAACCTCGCTGTTGTGCTCCAAACCAGGTTCGAACACGCGGGGTCAAGTTCTTCTAACGACCTCGACGAAGCGATTGTCTTGTATCGAGAAGCACTTTCTCTTAGACCTGAACCCCATCCTGATCACGCTGTCTCGCTCAGTAACCTCGCCAATGCCCTCCAACTTTCTTTCAAGATGAATGGAAACTCAAAGATCCTTGATGAAGCGATTTTATTACACCGACAGGCTCTTCTCCAATGCACTCCGCAACATGTACTGTATCCTCTCGTACTCAAGGACCTTATTGGTGCCCTTCAACTTCAAATCGAGCGATCTCACCGACTAGCTGACATGGCCGAAACCATTTCACTGTACGAACGACTTCTTGATTGCCCGGCACTGGAAGACTCTGAACGCGCTTCGACAGTAGAGCAGTTACAGGCCGCAACAAAGCAGCGAGATGATCTTGTTCGCGATCAGAGCGACAGTGCTGAAAGAACGCGGTCTGATATTGCGGAATCGAATTGAACCACTCATACCAGTTTACACAGAAATCTATTCACATTGACATTTTTAGCACAAATTTTAAAAGGCGAATATTTATATTTAGGGAGTTTTTTTTTTCAAGGCATGTAGTATATAAGGCATATGGATCGGGATGAGGAACAAACGGACATACTGGTAGTGCTACATAGGGGGCTAGAACTAGAAATACAGAAATCGAGAGAGTATGTACTAACGCTACAAATTCGAGACGAGATGAATGGAACTGCTAAATTGATACAGTGGAGAATCAGTTCTTGGTTGAGAGATGGGGGACGGTTGATTCGACGCGGAGCCAAATTCTAGTGCTTGGAGACCCAGGCATTCCAAAGGTTTTCGTAGCGCTTTTGGTGGCGAGAGCTCAGATCGATGTATTGGGTGAACATTTTCTTGGGCAGTTCGACGATGCCCTGGTGGTTATCCTCGAGAGGGGGGAGGATGGTGAGGAGATCGGAGGAAGTGATGCGTGCGTTTGGGACGTCGCTGGCGAGGAAGACACCCTCGCCAAAGGGAGTGTATGTGTGGACATCGAGGTATTTTTCGCGTTTGTTGTGAGTGCGGGCAGCTAGGAGGTTTATGTCAATAAATGGTCGATTCCGAAAAGAAAGAATAAGAATATGCATACCTTGTACGACCATGACCTGGTTCTTGACGAGAGCGACGGCAAAGCTTCCGTTGGCGAACATTGTGTTTGAAGTATTTATAGTAGTAACGGTGGTCGGTTGAAGAGTGCGTGAAAATAGCCAAGGTCTTTTGGCAAGAGCGACAAGAAATGCAAGGAAGAATGCGAGTACTCCGAAGGACCACAGGAGAGATAGAAAAGGTTATGGATTCAAGAACAGGACATGCTGGTTATATACAGAAAAGAAGTGTTGTTCTCGAGTTGTCGGCCACAGATGAATCACACGAAACAAGAACCGGAGGCGAGCAAAAGAAAGGCTGAATACAAAACAGAAAGGCGTGTCAGAACACGAGGCGTTCCAGGTATACATCGGAGGAGTTATGGACGGGCAATGGAGGACGATAATGGTGGTACAAGACAGAGAATGGCCATTTTGGGATCAAGGGACAAGCAATGATCTTTATTTGGCTCCAGGCCTTACCCACACGTCCAAACATCCTTGTCTACCTTTCAAGTTTCAACCACATTGTCCTTGTAAATGTACTTTGTTTTCACAGTTTTCACTTGAACGTCCTTTAGCCTCAACATACGAATGCCTCGATGAGGCAGGAGCTCCATTTTTTCACCGCTGTGATTCAAGCTTGCACAAATTTCAATTACTCCGAGTCTTTGACGAGCTCACCGATGGACTTATGTTATTTGGTAAAGTCGTCAGGGAGTGGCGATGTTTATGGTTTTGCTGAAGCTTTTTTCAGCCCCCGACCACAGCATGGCCGTCCTGGATATGATTAGGACACTCCACCCCACGTCGACCACCGATAGGCTCGGATATCTTTGAACTACATATCAATACCCTGTGTTCGAGCCTGCTAAACGCAATGGCAATGTACCACCTAATTCTTGGGACCTTTCGCTGTTCTTTCACGACGGTCCGAGGCACACTGATTCATCTTAGGGAACATTAGCGCAGAGTGTCTCAATCCGTTGGTTCTGGCATATGACCTTTTGCCCGACCCTTGTCGGATTTAAGGCCCATGCGAACATGATTCGCATCTGTATTTCTTGCCGGTCTTCCTTTTCCGTTGCAATATGTAAATGACACCATCTCTTGTGACTTCGGTTCATGACTCACATGCATACCTCACAGATCTTCTCTCCTTTCCACCATGGGCAAGTTCTTCGACGAGATTCCTGCCTTTGTCGCGACATGGATCAAGCAGCAAAAGATGTTTTGGGTTGCATCGGCACCTCTTTCGGAGACGGGCCATGTTAACGTCTCGCCAAAGGGATTCGACGGGACGTTTCACATCGTCGACGAGAAGACTGTGTGGTATGAGGACCTCACTGGAAGTGGTGCGTTTTTCTCCATGCTAACTTACCTTGATTCTCATCTCGAATTATAGGAAATGAGACGATATCGCATATCAGGGAGAACGGTAGACTGACTATCATGTTCTGTGCATTCGAAGGACCACCTCAGATCGTCAGACTTTTTGGTTATGGTTCGTTATACAACTTCTCGCATCAAAAAACACCACATCAAGCGTGTATGTCTAGGAAAAGTCTATGAATTTGGGACCCCGAAATATTGCGAGCTCATCCCCGTCGAAAAAAGACAGCCAGGTTCCCGAGCCGTCATAATGCTCGACATACACAAGGTCGGAACAGTGAGTGCTGTAATCAACCCACGTATAAGCAACGTGTACCCAAAAGTGATTCTTCCAGTCTTGTGGGTATTCCATCCCGTTTTACGATTTCAAATCTCGTCGTATGCGTCTTCATCAAGGCATGGCGCGTGCTGAATGCAAAGACATCGGAGCAGAAAGTTCCGCCCCCAACCACGATGACTCCGGCAGCAGCGACGATGGCCATGGCGCCCGCAAAAACCCAAATGATCATCCCGAGCTCAATTTTGCGACAGGTGGACTAAAACACTATTGGATCAAGTCCAATCTGACGAGCATGGACGGTTTGCCTGGATTACAGACCGCGTACAAGTCCAAAGTCATATTCGACAAAACCGTCGCTGAGAGGAACTGGTCCCAAGACGAGGAAAATAAGATTGGGGAATCATGCCTCCAAAGTACCATTGACAAAGGGAGATTGTCTGCATTCGGGCTAGGAAATTGGCTGGAACCCAAGGTCGCTGCTGCGTTTATATTGGGAGTAGTTGTGACAGCGTCGTGGGGCAACTTAACTGAGGTCATTGGCTCGAAGCTCAAGCTATGAAATGCAGGATGGAAGTTGGATTCATACTTTGGTGTGTGTGTGTATGTATGTTGCGACGAAATTCCTCATTCATGTCTGACTTTGCCGCGTAGGTTTAATCTTTTTTACTCATATCATCCACATGTACTTTTTCATAACTGAATTCGGGGCCGCGCCACTGCAATATGAATAATCTTGAACCTTGATCACAAGTCGTTGAGATTTTCCACCTCTCATCACGAAGAACTGCCTTGCAAGACATTTTGTCATCCTGGTTTTTATGTCATCCTGGTCTCCTTGGTGGGTATGATCCATATTTCAGAAGTTCACCAGGCTTCCCTCGCTATCTAATCTTCCTTGACTCTCCTTTGCAACGTACGTCAACTGTTTCTGGACACCACCAAAACAAATCCTTACAATTCGTCACACGACAGAACCACAAGCCTTCGACAGGTCGCTATTTTTTCTCTCCTTGATATCATGAAGGCCGTGTGCCGCCGGGTTTCGGCACCCTTCGATGCTCGTCACTCCAAACTATCACCAGGAGAACATACGCATGTCTCGCGACGATCGTGGACCATGCTGACCACTCCTTCCGATAAGCATCTCTGTGCTAATGGGACGTCCTTTTCTCATGCAATACCATCATGATTCAAAAATAGAACGTCGAAGGTCGAAAATAATCTCTTTCAGCAGGATTTCAGCAAGACCTCTCTTATCGCATCCATGCGGTTGTGTTCGACGTAGCAGCACACCTTTCTTTGGTTTTTGTATATATGGCTTCCTCACTCGTCCATCGATATCCACCCTTTCTCATCAAAAGATATCCAAGTTCTCGCAATTGGAACGGGTATGTTTGGATTAATGTCTTTGCCTCTGCGCCTCATCGGTGCTCTATGCGCTCTGGTTTGTCTGGCATCCGCAACACCTATCGTGGAAACGGTGAAAGAACCGACGTACACCCGGTTCACCTCCACAAATAATCCAGACCTATCGTTGCGCTTCATCTCGGATTCGGGCGTCTGCGAAACAACTCCAGGTGTACACCAGATGTCGGGGTACATCGATGTTGGAACCAACATGTCGATGGTAAGTAATTAACCATGGAGGGGTATTAGTCAGATGTAAACCTGATCGTCCCACCCCAGTGGTTCTGGTTCTTCGAGTCTCGAAACGCACCCGAGACAGCTCCATTTACGCTTTGGTATTTTTTTTTTTTTCTTTTTTGTGGGTTGTGGATGATGCGACTGATTCATCGATTGGGTTCTTTTTTTTCTCGTATATAAGGCTGAACGGAGGTCCTGGCTGTTCTTCGATGATAGGCCTCTTTCAGGAAAATGGACCATGTCAAGTTAATCCAGACGGTGCAACGACTGTTCTCAATCCATTCAGGTAGGCTTAGTGGCCTTCTAAAATGACGTTCGATCTCCACTCAACAATTGTCAATTCAGCTGGAACAACATCAGTAACAGTATGTCAATCTCTCCATTCAATCTCTCTTGAAATTCTTTCCCCTGCCTTGATGCGCTGACTTTTGAATTGTTTCAGTGATTTACATCGATCAACCGATTGGAACTGGATTTTCTTTTGGAACTGATACGGTTAATAGTACACTTGCGGCATCACCTTTCGTATGGCAGGCCTTCCAAGTCCTGTTCGAAAGTCAAGAGTTTGCAAAATATCAATCTAGAGAGTAAGCGCGCGAAATCGTGGCACTGTCTTGATTCCAATTTTTTGCTTAACGTTTCGTCATTCTAGATTTATTCTCGCAACAGAGAGCTATGGGGGCCATTATGGACCTGCTATGGTGACATTTTTTGACCAGCAAAACGCGCTCATCAACGCGGGTCAATTGACTGGGGAGCTCATAACAGTCAGCGCTCTCATGATCAACAAGTGAGCCTTTGGATGTATCACTAAAAAAAAAACATAAAGCTGATATTAGCTGCATAATCCAGTGGATGGTACGATCCTCTCATCCAGAATCAGGCCTATGTCGACTTTGCATTCAACGCTCCTGGCTACGGACCTCTCCAACCGGCCGATGTCCTTGCTCAACTAAATCAATCATATTTCGCCGCAGGTGGATGTAAAGATCAGGAGGAGGCATGCTACGCCGCCGGGACAGGATCCAGTTCGAATACTGTCTGCAAGAAAGCTGATAACTTTTGTGTGAGCCTGTTGTCATCCCTTTGTATTTCCGTGGTCTAATGTTTTTTTAATTAACAGGTCCAGAACGTCTTTGTGCCAGCTGTAGGCAATCGCGATTCAGACGATCTCCGCCAAAACTCCTCTGCGCTCTTCCCACCAGAATTTTACGTCAACTTCTTGAACAAAGCCTCCATACAAAAACAAATCGGCGCAACGGTAGCGTACAAGGAATGTCCCAACGCCCCATTCCAATTATTCTCAAAGACGGGAGACGTAAGAGAATTTTGGTTATGCGTTTTGGCATTCAATACAATAATTGATTACTCTTCTTATTCCAGGATGCAAGGACTTTATTGCCCCAATTATCAGCATTAGCGGATTCGAAGCTCAAAATTCTCCTCTGGGTATGTTCTCTCGAGGCATGCAAGTCCACGTAGGCTTATAATCTCTTTTAGGCTGGCGACGCTGATATCAAGTATACACCTCTCTCCCAATACGTTCGCCCGAGGTTTTTACTTTTTACTGACCGAAGAATATATTAGCTGCAATTGGTTAGGTGGTCATGCATCCGCACTCGCCATGACCTGGTACGGCGCAGAAACCCTCGCCGCTACTCCTTTCACGAACATGACCATCAACGGAGCCCCCGTCGCCGCAATCCAAAACGTGGACAACTTCTCTTTCGCGTGAGTAGCACTGACTTTTCCTGTTCATTGTTCTCTTGCTTAGGCATACCATTTACTAACTTCTCTATACTCCCACAGGCGAGTTTACCAAGCTGGACACGAAGTGGTGTGTTCTCTCTCTTCTTTTTCCAAAATAAATTTCTGACCTTGTTCTTCCCATGGTGACCCCCTTGTCATCGATCTCGATTCTCCAGCCCGCTTTCCAACCCCAGGCCGCGTTTGAGATCTTCAAACAAGTCGTTCAGATGGAGCAACTTCATTCAGTCCAAGTTTGAATTTCACACCTGAAACAATTATATAAATGGTAAATACATAAATGACGGCTGAGTTTTCTCACCTCACCTTGAATTGTACTTGTATAGACAATAACTTTTATTAAATTTTGAATTTCCTTTGTTCTGTACATGGTTGTTAGTTGGTTGTTGTGTCGTGGATGGTGGTGGAATCAAGGTGGAATGAGAAGAAATCGCCCGAGTCCGAAACACACGGTCGTTCCTACGATACTTTGTGTAAGAGCAACGGTCCCACTTTCTTCTTCATCTTTAACGATATGTTATAGAAGGACATTGAAAGCCGTCAACAGACCATTGAAATTATAATACAAACATTGTTTCCGAACAAGACGCAAGCCACATCTATGTGAGTATTCTTGACAAGATACTTTCGGTGGATGAGATGAAGATCTTTGAAAAGATGGGATTATGATATATGAAAAGACAAAATTCCAATACATAGATAAAAAAGAGCCATAAGAGATACATTACACGACTGGGACGGACTGTTCAATGGTAGCCATTCGATTTTTCCTTCCCATTCCCGTTTCCGTTGACAGCCCGGGACTTGGCCTCCGACGATTTGGCTTTGAGGTCTGCAAGGTAATAATGCGCCTTGCCCAACATCCAAATAGGGAACGAGAACTTGAAGTTGGGGTAAGCGATCGCACACGTCTTGTTGAACACTCCCTCGATGGCTTCTTGGGGCCACGATCCGTCCTATCAAGAAGAAGAAGAAAAAAGAAAGAAAGAAAAAAAAAGGGCACACAGTCGTCAGCAACACATTTCATGCCTTGATCAAAAAAATGAGAAATGAGAAAAAGCCTTACAGGTTTCTGCCTGGACATGACGAGTTTGACCGCTTTTTCTATTGGCTCGGGGTGTGGGTATTTGGCATACATCAGGGAGAGAACCGCCCAACACGTCTGAACGACTTGCGTGTTCTCGTGCTCGACCCATGCACTCTGTTCACACGACTACAAAAAAAAAAATGAAAAAAAAGACGTCAACTGATGTTCATGTGTTTTTAAGAAAAAAAAAAGTGTTATCAAGAGCACACCATACCTTATAGCTCTCACCCCACCCTCCATCCTCTCTCTGGTGGCTCAACAGAAACTCGCACGCCCTGCGCGAATAACTGCTCGTCTCGTACGTCTCCCCGACCAACGACAGGCTCTCCAACGCGAATTGGCAGGCATAGGTGAAACAGATGCCCCATGAGCCTACCCATCCGCCTTCGGGTTTCTGGGCGCCGTGAAGGTAGTCGATGGCGTGTCTGATCGTTCGGCTGCGCACGGGAGGGGTAGAGAAGGAAGGAAGGTATTGTGAGTACGGAAAGAAAAAGACATAAGAGGTGGGTAAGACGGATGGACGTACTCAATTTCGTCTTTCCGGTAATCGGGGAAGTGTTTGCGGAAGATGGAGAGTGCAGTGATGACTGATGTCGTGCATTCTGGATAGTTGTACTCAATCATAATATCGCCTACACAAAGGAACAAAAGGAGAGTTAGTAAACGAGCTCAAGAGCTTTATTTTATTCTAAGAAAAAGACGTACCAAACACCTCCGCAGGGTTGAGATATTCCAGCCATCGAGGCCCTCTGATCAGCTCGTAGCTCGCAAATCCGCCGTTCGGGTTTTGGAGGGTGAGCATGAGGTCGACAGCGTCGCACATACGTTCTTTGGAGATGAGTTTCGGCGTGAAGCTGGTGATGAAACGAACGAGTCAGAATATCTCCTTGCACACCTAGAGGGTATGGGCATGGATATAAGGAATACGACTTACTCGAGATTAAACTGGAGGTACATGGACGCCTTCAGGCCTTCTCCCGTGCAATCGCTGACTGTATATCCTTGTTCTGTAGTGCTAAATTAAAAATGATCAATTTTAAGCATAAATAAGAGAGGGAGGGAGAATCCCAAACCTGAATCCCCAAGCACCCTTGGTGGGATGGCGATACGCTTCCTCAAGATGCACCGGGTCTTGTCTGATCTGCGCCTGGTCAAGCCACTTCATCGCCTTCACCAAACTCTCCCTATTCTCCTCCTCCTTAGCCAACCCCGTCTCCACCAACGCCTGGGCAATGAACCCCGTATCCCACAACTGACTCCCATTCGTCCCACACATCATCATACCCTCGCCACCCAACCACATAAAATCAGCCCTCCTCAACTCATGCATCTTATACGCATGGCTCTCCGGCCCCTCGGCGTGTACGCGCGCGATGAGGTTGAACATCTTGGAGACGGGTGCGAGGGTCTGGTAGCCCGTGTTCTCGTCCTCCATGACGACGAGCCGGTACGCTGCGGCGCACCCGGCGCGTCGGAGGGGTGGGATGATGCAGGATTCGTAGGAGGAGAGGGCGACGTTGGCGATGTCGAGTATGGTGCTGTGGGGTGAGTATTCGTCGGCTTTGTTGATGTTGTTCCTTTGGGCGGGCCAGTATATGCGGTAGAAATCTTCTTGATACATTTCCTGCGGGTGAGAGATAGGATTGTCAGTGTTGGGTGTATGAGATGGTAAGAGGGATGGGATGGACGTGCGTACCTCTCGGAGGGATAAGATGAGGTCGTTTTCTTCCATCTGAAACTTGACGCCGTAGAGGTAACTCATCGGAACGTAGACGGTTCGAGTGTGTATCCACCATTTATGAGGATGGAAAGGAAGCCAATCAGGCAGGAGCCTATTATACACAGGTCACTCGAAGGACTCTTTCCAGAAAATTAAGTGGAAGGATATTACCATAGTTCAGGAGGGACGGGGTTGATACCTTCCCAGTCATATACGTTGAGCAGTGACAACCAGAACTTGCCCCAAGATGGAATTGAAGTCGGGCCACCTAGCTGGTGAAGCTTTGCGCGAGAACGAACGCATACAGGGTGGTCTTTGTCCACGCCCAATATTCGCAACGCAGCATAATTGAGCGCCGTTCCGAATACAGTAGAATGACCTTCGACGTGTCTATACACACACACGGACATTATTCAGCAGACGACCAAAAGAACGGACGATAATGAAAATGCATACATTCCCCAACCGCCGTCCTCGGGATGGGCGCGGTTCATGAGGTATCGAATCATTTCGAGACGTTCCTCAAGCTTGAAGCCCATACCCGTGATGTACGACCCAATGACCAGTCCAGGGATGAGGAACATGGGCCCACCGTACTCGCCTGCCCAGTGGCCATCGTTAGATTGGATAGCTTTATAAAACTTGTATCCATTCCGGGCAGCATCGAGGGCGTCTTTAGGGGGAGGCAAGTCGGGCATGCTCTAGAAACCAAGGAAATAGACATGTTTAAACGCCCAAAGTACGATAAAAACGAGAAGAAAACGCGCACCGTCTTCATACCGAGCCAGAACCTGTCTTCTTGTGTCTGTGGCCATCGTGCGACCTCGTCGTCGGTGCGGAGGTAGTGCCAGGTATGTCTTCCACCGTCGCTCACGAGCAACCTCCAACGATTATAGTCGGTGAAGGGTTGCTTAGGGTCTGAAGGAATGTCGAGGGGTTCCCACATGGTAGTCAATGACTGAGAGCGAACAGGGGCTTGGAACCGTCAATAATGTCATGATAGACTTATAATCTTACGACTTCAAATTTTTGTTGGACGTGAAATGGGCGTCCCGAAATAGCCTACTTTGCTAACCCTAACCCTAACCATTCTACGCGTTCAACAACCCACCGGCTGATCATGCAAGGGTCTCTCCACCACCGATTCAATGTCCATACGCGACGCCAACGTTGTCATCATCGAGGTCGCCCGGAAGGTCATCCGCGCAGGACTAGGTCTACACGACCTCCTCAAAACACCCACAGTCGTTCGTATCCCACTCCCATCGACGCGTCGATCAGAAAAAAACAAAAATACTCACCCAAAATTCATCGTTCGTTTATAGGAAATCCCTGCCCGCGTGGGTCTGAGGAGGAGTATATTGGGTGATAATGCACCTGGAGATGCTTCGACTGGAGGTGCAGATGAGCCCCCGCTCGCGTCGACGAGTCGGGCAACGTCGACATTGCCGCAAAAAGGTGGTCAGACTCCTGGCGTCAAAGATTACCTTGTGGGGCCACAGCTAGATGAAGCACTTGCTAATGGCCAGGATATCGTCGTCTCATGGCCTTTTGCAAACGGGGGTGTCGCTGACTGGACGCAAGCCGAAGCCATCTGGTTCGTGTCAACTTTCTCGTTCCAAAGAAATATGTCATACAAGAAATGAAAATGAAAAGAAAAGCTAACCAAATTGTACCCAATCTCTCAGGAAATACATTCTCTTCACCGCCCTTCAACGGCGTCGCGTGCAGAACGAATCCCCGATCCTCTTCTCCATCGGCTCAGGCTGCTCTCGCGACACCTACGAACGCATCTGCCAAATCTTTTTCGAACGCTTCAACGTCGCCGGTTTCGCCATCCTCGAACGTCCCATCGCCCAGCTCTACGCCGCCAACGCCCTCTCCGGCGTCGTCATCGACATCGGCGACGACTCCACCGACATCACCCCCATCTACGACGGCTTCATCCTCCCCAACGCCCGCGCCTCCGCCGACGTCGGCCTCCGCCACTGCCAGCACTACGTCGCCCACCTCCTCCGCGCCAACCCCTCCATCGTCAACGCCCTCAACCCCCCAGACCGCCAACCCCAAATGGACGCGGCGGCCCTCCACGCGGCCCTCCTCGAGCTCGTCCAACTCCTCTGGCGCGAAGACCACATCAAGATCCCCTCCGACGGCGAGACTGCCCTACCGAACGACGACGAAGGTGTGATGGACATCGCCGCCGTCGTGGTTGCCGGCCGCGAAAAAGCCGTGATCGAGAGCACCCAGAAGAAGAAGAACGCGACGAAGCAGACCGACGCGGAGCGGAAGCGCGAGAGGGATATGGAGGCGATGGACCTCATCTCCGTCACGTTCCGTGGGGTGCAGCTCACGATTGGGAAGGAACGACATCGGTTGTGCGAGCCTCTGTTCGATCCGAGCTTGTTGCTCAGTATACCGTTGCCCGCAGGCATGCCACCGGTAATCGACCCTCGTTCAGACAGGATTTTGCCATTGCAGGACGTGGTCGGCCATGCGGTCAACCAAACAGAGATCGACCAGCGCCAATACATCTGGAGCGGGCTGTTCGTCACGGGAGACATAACGAGACATGTCAAAGGTTCGTAGTGCTGCTACATCTCTTTCAAGCAAAATATTTTTCCCTTTCTGACTTGCATCATCCTGACAATCTAGGAATCGGCATAGCCCTACAATCCCGCCTCGCACCTTTCATGAGTAACCCCGATCTCATCACCGACGTTCAAGCACGCGCCATCCGCGTCCTGTCCGTACCAGAGTACTACGCAGAATACCAAAACACGGGCAACGGATACGCCGCATTCCTCGGGTCGAGTATAACAGCCAAGGTGAGTTCGCTTTTCCTTTTTTTCTCTTTCTTTTACACACTCTTTCTCTCGTTTTCGACTACTTCATCATCGTCATCGTCATTGTCATATTCTGACCGACATCTCCCCCTCTCTCAGCTCATCTTCAACGACCCGAACGGCAAGAACTACGTCTCCAAAGCGGACTATACAGCCAAAGGCCCGCATTCCATCATCGAAATGGCACCATCGTTGCTGTAATCAGGGATTCAGATTTCATCTCCAAAAAAGATTTTTTGTTTTTGTTTAAATACCATGCTTTGCAGCCTTGCTCATTAGTTTCCCTTCCTTCGTTCATTCCTTGTTTGTTTTGTATCCTGAGTCCCCGTTCGCCTATCATATCACATCAAATGTATGCGTAAACTTTCTTTGAACACCATTGTCCCTCTTGAGATCTCGAACGAATGAATCCTTTTCATCTCTCAATACTCACAAAAAAAAAAAAAAAAAAATAGGTTCGGCATATCCAGCCTACGTCCTTATATGCAGTTTGGGGTGATTGTTACTGCGTGGCACTGGGGTACTTGGCCAATCTCGGTGTGCCTTGTGCAACAACACCGGATATCATGACATTGTTTGGTTTTTGTCAAAAGTGAGGTTCTTTTTTTATTTTCCTCCTCGCCTGGGGTGGCGGAAATGCCTTGGTGTGGCAGACGTCATGGAACGGGTGTGTTCCTCGCTTGGGGACAGCGACGCGCGGGCTCCCGGGATCATCGGGTCGAAGTATTGGGACACGGAAATCGTCCAGTGAGGGGTTCGAACGAACAACCACTCGACGTCAAGGTTCCATGTACACCAACTCGCAACTCCCGACTCAGCCATTTACGGGGCCATTAGTTATCGTTTCGATTGGCATTTTATTGCCTTCTCCGTACTCCCAAAATGTCAAAAATTTGAAGGACATTGCAGTTTGCGTCGTTTGGATCGCTTTCTTTGGTGTATTCATTGCTTGTATCCTTGTTCCCTAGCCATATCATACAAATAACATACGCAAAACCTCTCTTGAACAACCCTAAAATAATTGTCCTTGATCAGACAAGAAGATTCAAAATTTAAAAACAAAGACAGCATTACAAGTTTTCTACGAAAAATGTAATCGAAAAAAGGTTCGGCCAGTCTAGCCTACGTCCTTGTAACAATCTCAGCCATAGCACCTGGGTGCTCGGCCAGAATCTCGGTGTGTTTCGGTAAACTACACCAGATGTAACATCTTTGCTTATGCAACAAAGTGTGTCTCCGTCTCCGGCGCCAGGTGTGACGCCCGGGTGAACGGGTTACCTCGCCGGACTAGGGCAAGTGTACATATATGTGATCAAGTCTTGCCGGGTTGGGCAGAACGCCGTTGCGTGACAGCGGACTTGTAACGCGCGCGGGCTCCGGGGTACCGCCGAGTAGGAAATTGGGACACAGAAATCACCTCACGAGGGGTTCGAACGAACGACCGCTTGGCATCAAGTTTCCATATTCACCGACTCACAATTCCCGACTACGCCACACGGAGCCATGGAACTATACAAGTCAATTCGGACCATGTATCAAAGCCTTTTGTGGGACTCCATGTTTTATCAGAAAGCAAGATATAAAACATGGAAATCATGTATTTGGTGTGGGGCAATATACAATGATACATATGCGTGGTACGAAACTCATCAACATAGACATAGAAGGAAAGATAAAGCACATAAAGAGTATTTATGCAGCGTTACCCTCAGCGAAGTTGAGGAGGTCAGAGTCTCCCTGGTCGGTGACGGTCATGACACTGATCGTAGAAGAAAGGATATCAACAAAGTTGCGTCATGATAAAAAAAAATCAAGACTTACCCAACGCGGAAGAGCTTTCCAGCAGCGGTTCCGAGAGCGACGTTGGTACCAGCAAAGTGGTGAACAGTCGTCTTTGAGAGCATGGCATAGTACTCAAGCTCGGACTTGCGGAGAGGTGGGCAGTTACCAGCAATCAAGACGAGCTTGGCTATTGACAGCAGCAGAGAAGGAAGAGAAAGAGAAAAAAAAAAGAGAACAAGTCAGTCAAAGGGACCTTCTCAGCCTCACGCTCCAGTCCCCGGGAGAGGATAAAGGAACTTTTGCTCACCTTTGCCGTTGCGCATCTGCTTAAGGGCAGACTTGTAGCCCAAGCTGTACTGACCCGACTTGACGACGAGAGCGAGCCTGGCGGAGATGGACTCGGTGGACTTGGTCGCCTTGGATTTTTTGGTGGGGGCCATTGCTGGGTGTCGGTGGTCGAGGATGGGCTTTTTTGTCGATGAGAGGCCTGGCTTGATGATGGAATCGAAAATCTGTGGAGGGGGGAGCGTGAGAGGAACTGTATAGTCTTACGTCAGTATTTTGAATCTCCGATAAGACGTGTCACGGGACTGATTTAATGACGCGACGACGCGTCGATGTGACTTGAAATATTTAATTTTAGATATGTGGTGTTTCACGAAACCCGCTGGCCCCAACATGTCTGAGGGATCCAATATATAATTGAAACTCATTTTTTATTCTTCTTCTTCACACAGCCCACCATGGTCGCTCTCGACGCTCCCACAAACTTCTCTAACGTTCCCAGTCCCTGGAAAAAAGTGGTATGCATCTCTCATCTCTCCGATCCTCCGACCATTCCCAATCTCACAGTCTTAATATCTCACCATCGCACGCAGGGAGCCATCATAATTGGAAGCTCTCTCTTGACTTACTACGCCATCCTCGGTGTCAAATCCAAGACCGAGCAGACGCGCGGTAACCTCGCCGTACACAGTACGCACTTCCTTTCCTCCCCCTTCTGATCTCCGCGATGGTTAAATCAGAAATCACAGAGGCTCGGCCAGGCCCAGACTATATATCATCAGACGCGATGGCTGTCGCACATCGTCCCGCGAAGAACGCGAATGTGAAAGGGAGTCTGCCGACTGCCTCCAAGTGGGTTTAGAAAACCCCCACAACTCCGGGGTCAAGCACTTGATTCTTCGAGTTCCCGGTTCACCTCTATCTCTCTATATTCATTGTATTTTTTGTACTATTAGTTTGCATTAGTTGAAATCTGTATGTTTATTAAGCTATATTCTCGTGGATCTGTCAATTGAATGCTGGAAAGTCTCCAGAGCTACACAACAGAACTGAGACTGATTCCTTCCATCGTACAGGCGTGTACAGCCCTGATAAAACACACACTCTGACACTTCAAAAGTCGAGATAACTCCGACTTTATCATCAATTATCGATATCACTCATCTTCCACTTCCATCTCCAACTACGGCCCGATGTCCTGTATACCACCACGAAACAATGACACATAAATCAAGGCGGCTAAATAAAAAAATGCCTTGAGAACTTTTGTCTTAAGCGCTGTACCAACTCACAAACGACGACCCTGAATTCCGAGTCGAGTGTTCGACCAAGTATGTACTACCCCCGTTATCCAGATCCCTTCCACAGACGCACGCCTCCGCCTCGGCAATGGAAACCGCTACGTATACATACCTACATACACCACTACTGCCAGCGATAAATTGATCTGCAAAACATATGTTTTATCACGCGAATCACTGTGGATTCACTGACTGACATGTCCCTTCGGCGTTCGTGTTCAATTCACAATTCACGAGCATCCCCCTGTCTCCTCCCTGGCTACTAGGGAGTATTATCATAATAACATCATCATCATGATCAGCGCCTCCGGGACCGCCCCGCCCCACCCCGCCTCGCATGAAAAAAACAAAATCACAACATAGCCGATTATCGCTGTGGTATATATACTCTCACTCTATCATACCGAACACGCTTTCGATCTCGGACTGACTCTAAACAACTACAGACTTCTTTCTTTTTCTGTTTGAGACTCGGACTGGTTATACTTACACATATCCTACCCCCACAATCCCGAACCAAGAAAAAAAGGGAGAGAACGAAATGAAAGCTTCCCCAGACTCCTACGTCCCCACACACCCCCACCTCCGCGTCGACTTCGTACCAGGCGAATACCGCTCCTCTCTCAAATCTCTCAAGGTGACGCATTACGCATCAAAACAAAATCAACATCTTATCTGAATTTACATTTACGTTCCATGAAGGCATTCACCCGAGGCGAAACGATCACACCCGTCCAAGGCGTATCTAACGCGCACAAAGCCTATTCGTCCGTCCAGTGCGGTGTCGACGGCGAGAAGGACCACATCGAGCTGAACAGTGACCTCGTCTTCAGTGCGTATAGTCACGACCTAGACTTTGAATTTCTTCGTCATGCTAATTTATCCCGCCGCTCAAC
Source organism: Psilocybe mexicana (assembly GCA_019721455.1). Lineage (NCBI taxonomy): Eukaryota > Fungi > Basidiomycota > Agaricomycetes > Agaricales > Agrocybaceae > Psilocybe > Psilocybe mexicana. The sequence goes on along the minus strand of JAIFHD010011394.1, from coordinate 486 downwards.
TCCCAACCCCTTACTCCCCTCTTCACACACACGCACCACCCAATCTCTCGTGTTTTTTATTTTTATTTTGGACAATCAAAAACGACCAGTAAACCACTCCTGCGAACCCAACGTCGCGTTCGACTTCTCCTCCCCGGACCGCTCAAAATGGCATCTGCGCGCCTTGAAGGACATCAAAGTCGGCGATACACGTACGTAATTGATATACCTCCCGCGTCCGAAGTCGCCCCATCCCTTTAACTTATATAAAAAAACGACACACAGTGACGTTCTTCTACCCAAGCACCGAATGGGACATGATCCAGGCGTTCAAATGCGAGTGTTCTAAACCCGTACGTCCTCCCTTCCCACCTCGCCAGGCGACATAGATACCACCTTCGCTAACCAAAAAAAAAAAAAAAAAAAAAAAAAAAACAAAAAAAAAAAACACGCCCCCCCCCCACAAAAAACGCCCAAAATCTTTCCACAAAAGGAACCCCACTGCCC
>JAIFHD010011376.1:0-21407 GCA_019721455.1 Psilocybe mexicana | reverse complement strand
CGATGTTTTATTTCACTCGATCTTCATTTGAATAGGATTTTATAGTCATCACGCAAGCACTGCCCAGGTTCATTTCTGTTTGGGTGAGAAACAGGCAAATATTTATTGAAAAAATGTAAATAATAGGCTGTTTATGGCATGAACAGTGTAAAAATTACCATATTTGGAAATTTTTTTAACCTGTATCTCTCAAGTTTACATTTTATCAATAAATATTTCCCTGTTTCTGCGCGAAACAGATATCGACCTCGGCAGTGAAGGCCAAGGAAACAATGGCATCAGGCTGGGGGGCAGATGGGTGCCACACGGTGATACATTGTTCTCTTCATTCATTGTACACATTGGAAGTGGGTGTTTTACAATGGATACAACAGAAAGGCCGGGGACATGTAAAAGCTATAAAGGGCTGTTGGCACATGAGTTGAAAACATCTCAAATCCACCACGTCCACGGCCAGTGCACATTCATCTCAAATCTACATCACCAATCAGACTCGAGCATAGCAACACCCTCAGCATGCGCGACAAGAACCCTGAACACGTCGAGATTATCAAGAGCGACGAAGAATCGTATATCCTCAGGTGTATCCGCCCTTTAAACCCTTTTACCACCACCGCCGATTGGAAGGATTATGCGAACACCAAAACCGACTACATGAAGCCCAAGCCAGACATAGTACTCATGAGAGAAAACGATACCATTTCCGAGTTCATTCAATCCGAACTCGCAAAATCCAGGTGGAGATCGGGGAATCCCAATTCGAATCATCCATTCCTCATACCCTCTCTGACAAAGCCAAACGGACATGACATCTGCGTGAGGGACGGAGAAGAACGCGTCACACTGATGCGTGCGTTGGCGGAGTGGGCATCAGAGTCGGGCAGCACAGAGGAATCAGCAATTCATATCGCAAGTGCCATTCACATAGGGGGAGAAGGTTGGTTGGGATGCGAGCCGGACTACGAAGGACTAGCCACGCCCTGGCAACCTGCGACGCTGATGATATTCAGTAACGATGCGATGGATGTGGTCAATGGGATCATTCAGAAACGGAACAATGACGCTGCGAAGAGGTTGTACGGGCGTTGGGTTGAGAACTATGAATTGTTTGAGGCGAATGAGTAACCGATAACTAGTAGACATATCAGCGGCTGACCGCCCAATGAAGATTTATGACTCTGTGTGAAACGATGACGATCCTGAACTCAGTAAGGTGGCGGGTTATGCATCCGGTTACTGGACAAATGTGATGCGTCTGTGTAGCAGTGATAATAAGAACATCAAATATCCACTGATCAGAGAGGAATGACGGCTTACCATTCGGTGAAAGAGGAAGCCATGAATGTGCCCAGCGAAAGGCCTAACAAGATAGCGCACTGGCGGCGCTGCACAGAGAAGGCGTCGGGTTGAGGCATAGGTGTGGTTGAACGATATCATGAGCTAGCCCAGCACCATACGTTAGGCCAATTATGGCCACTAGGCGCTTTGATTGCAATACGGAGACAGGGGGCTCGATACGGTCTTTGACGAAGTGCCTAGAAGGCATAAGACAAGAGGAAGGTGCGTGCCAGGAGGGAGTAGTATTAGGCCCAGACAAGTGGCCGATGCGTTCATGACCAAGTACATATAGGTCTCCAAGTGTGTGTTCCGATATATATAAGATTCCATGCGTCAGCGGCTGACCTAGTAAGCAGTATGTGGCTGACGATTCAAAAGGAGATCCACCAACCTAGTCATATTTCAAGTCGTTTGCCGAGCATTGAAGACGATCACACGCTCTCAAGCCAGGTAGTCTTTAATCGTGTTTTTTGAGAATAGTGACTCCGATTAATCCGCACGACTGAGAGACTCCGGCCGGCAGCTTCAAGGCAACTTGAAGGGGGCTGGGTCAAATGAAATCAGGCTAATTGACTCGACAAAACAGTTTGGATCGGGACCGATCAAAATGACATTTAATTAGAATAATTAAATGTTGAACGTCGGAGAATCGGAGAGTTGAAGTGAATTTACATGATAGAATAGTCCATGCATAGGTCGCAGTGTTACGAAATTCGAATGCGAAGCAACGTGCGCTGAAGACGACTTACCAGAACTTCGAAGTGTCGTCGCCGTATCCGCATTGTCTGTTTGATGATGCTGAGATTGCTCTGAGAATGTGCATGAGGTCCATGGAAAATGACTTGATAAACAAGCCATAGCTTTTGTTGAACTTTTGAGATCGTGAAAGGAAAATAAGACCTACCCAGCAGGGTGGCCACTGGAAAGTCTGGAATCCTACTATCGGCAACTTCGGCACGGAAGTCCCCGCCAGACGCTGGCATCCCCAAAACCCGTTTAAATTTGCAAGTTTCTTATCGCACCACAGCCAGAGCACGATGGCCACATCGCCTATCTCAACACTCAACAAGGACTGTTTCCTATACACATTCCAGATAATCACCTCGCAGATGCCCCGGGATCACCAAGGACGATCACGCGATAGCCAAGTCTCAGACCGCCCACTCAACACCCTCCGAGCTGCATCGCAGGTCTGTCGTCAATGGCGGGAGATTTTGCTTACCTGTCCGTTGATTTGGGGAAGAGTGATTGATTTGGATATCAACTTCCGGGGCAAGAAAGGGGTAGAATGGATGGAGGAGGTTGTTCGGCGAGCTGGGGAGGCGCCACTTTGGATATCTGGAACCGTACGCGAGATATTGCCTTTCAACGCGAGCCTAAGGCGCTTCGATACTCAGGCTTTCTTTATACGACTTATGGGAGAATGGGAGAGGATAGAAAAGCTTTCGGTTTCAATCCAGGGCCGAAGCGTTCACGACAGCATTCGGAGTAGCTTCCTATCCCGTGCACCCATTCTCAAGTTGTTCGATGTCGAAATCGCGGGTGGTATGGGAAACAAAAGAGAATGTTTGTTCCTTGACACCCTTCAACCCGACTCATCACACAGGCTCTTTGCAAATTATGCACCTAAACTACAGGTTATCAGGGCAAAGCAGATTGCCTTCAGGTTAGATTCGTCATGGCTTCCCACCATTCTCGAAATCCATCCCTTCCCAATCTGCTTTTCATTAAAGGATATCTTCGTTATCCTCCAACGGACACCGCAGATCAAGGGTTTCTATATCTCGACTGATTCATTGGAGTTCTACGTTGCCGATTACCCCAAACTAATACTTCCCAATTTGTCAGATGTTTATCTGGGTACACATCTCAACGTTGCCGCAATGATACTGGACCATATATCCCCAGGAAAACTTTCCCTTTTTCACCTCAACGCATTACACGTTGCCGCAAATCCAGAAAGTATTCACACCAGTATCTATGCGCATATCCTCGGTCTCACTGAGGTTTTCGTGGCTCTATTTAATGACTCATTCAAGAAAAATCTGCCGTCTTACATCGTGCGTTGTTTTCTGTCCAAACCATCTGGGGAAGTCCGTATCGTGTTGACCAAAGACGACTCAAATGGAATCATCCGTTTCGCTTTCGCCAATGCCGCCCAACAGAGCTCCAGTGACACGCCAAGCTTCAGCATCGCCGCATCGCTTTTCAGGGAGCATACCAATCAATTGAGGATCCTCACAGCCTGTCTCACCGAAACACTTTTATTAGCATCCGCCAGCGAAAATGGACTCTTTGAACCAATTCATGGAGTCACCCTCAATCTCTATCACCCACTATCATCGACACCCGTTATCGATCTATATGCCATGCTGGCGGTGTTTGAGAACGTGCGATACATCAACATCGACGAACGTTCTGGCCAAATTCTTAAAGCCATCTTCAATCGGGATGACGTGGCAGCCAGCGACCATCCCCACGTCCTCTTCCCCAAGCTCCACACTGTCTATTTGACCGCCCGTGGATACGATAGGGATGGGGAGGTCAGCGGCCTGACGGACTTTCTCCTACAGAGGAAGAGAATAGGGTATCCTGTCGTCCGATTGGACCTGACGAAATGTATGGTGGCTTTCTATGCACAAGACCTTGGCGCCCTTGAGGATGTTGGCGGGTTAGAGGTGGTCTGGAGAAGAACAGCAGAGAACTCGGAGTTTGGGGAGGAGTTTGAGAATTGTAGTTACATCTGCGGAAACGGAGAACCCCAAAAGTTGAGAATGCTACCTTGAAGTCACTGATTGAGTGTGTACCGCAGAGAATATGAGAATAGTATAATTAATCAAACCACTAGATAGTCAACTACTAGTAGGAGCAGATGGAGACATTTTTTTCAGATGAATAGTATTTGCTAGTCTGAATTTTTTTGGGAAAAAAATGGGGTTCGTGCTTCTTTTTTTCTACTCCGAGCGACATATACCACGAGAAGAGTTCAAGCTCGCGAGCCATCTACGTCTCGCGCCCCCGCCATCTGCTCAAAGCCAAAAACACTGTACAGGTGGCGTATGCGCCATGGAATCCCTGGCGGATACACTGTCGTCCAAAGACGCACCGTTTCCTCACTTGACATTTAGCCCTGCAATATGGTCCGAGGTCAGTTCGATAGGAAAAGTGTCAACCCCACTACTTGGGTTTGTAATTCTAGCGATAGTGTACGATTGGGGACCAAAACTTCAATCTTGTGAAAGCAACATTTGGACTACGTTGGCGCGTCCTACGCCATCTGGGCTCTCAGTTCTGTTGCGGAAGGGCGCTAATTTGGCAAGTCAGTAAGGAGAAACGACGACGATCAACCGATAGTTTTAATTAGCTGTATGGATAGTGCGTATGGAAAGCACGGCGATCACTGTCAAGCCTCTGGCGGGCACGGATGATTTGAGTGTTGTGAGAGACAGTAGCTTACAGAGCGGCTTGAAATTGAGCTTGAAGGCGAGCTCGACGTCGAGATTTCAAGCTGCACTAAATCCAGTTTGAGGTATATAAGAGAGAGAAAGACCCGGGAATATCTCATCACACCACTCCGTCAGTGACGGTCAAAGAGCAAATTGCGACCTTCCAACAACAACAACAAAAAATGCACTTCAACAAAATCATCGCTGTTGTACTCGCGAGTATCGCCCTACCGGTGTACGCGGGCCAAACCAATGCCGAGAAAGGTGTGTACGACGTTGCAGCCATAGATACAGCACAGCATGTTGACTCACTGGCATTTAATTCAACGCGGCAGCCGACGTCTCTGCAGGTGGTCCAGCAAGCAACAGGTCCTGCATGTTCACATGCTCCGGCGGCAACACCGATTACACCTGCCGCCAAGCTGGTGGACGGTGCTATAAGAGTGGTGGAGGTTGCTTCGATACCTTTGGGAGCAGTGACGTACCGATTGCCTGTGAGGGATGTTGGTGTGATTTCGTGTGAGTGCTTTGGATCAGGGTGGAAATTTCATTGGGAAAAATAGAGGGAAAACAAAACTAGAGATCGAATGAGAGGTGGAGGGGGTCAGGAATAGGAGGTTTCTAGAAAAAGCAGAGAAAAATAGAGAATCAAGGCGCTTGACTCGAAACATAATATTTACGTTTCCAATACGAAAACATGCATTGGACTCGACGGTCCTGTATTGACAGGCAAGATGTCAACCTCATTTAAAGTCAATAGATTCTGAAGGATGTATGCATACTACTGCTATACAATGAGCAGACGATCCAAAGATGCATAGAAAAAAAAGTACCCAACAGGTATTCACGACGATAAACTGATGATCCAAATTTTCAGTAGACGTGAAGAACCCACAAAGAGAAATTATAGATGCTCTTCTCTGTCCCATACCGGTTCAGATGTTGGCTTGCGATATTCGCCCACCGTCAACTTCCTATGTTTCCTGAGTAAGACCAGACTCGGACGAGCGACCTTCGCCATTTTGGGTGATATGTCAATGGAAAGCATCTTGAACGCTGGGTGTGATCCATCCGGCGGCAGGCATCGCTTCATGAGCATTTTGGTAAGGCGATCAAGTGGAGTTCTTTCTTTCGAATCTTGAACTTGAACAACGAGCTTCTCGAGTCTGGGGCAGAGGTCGAATTCGCCTGCCCTAACGTCCCAGCGCGACATCGCACTGGTAAACTGTGTGCCCAGTATAGCTTGGTGATTTGAGTGGAAGACTCGTAAGGTCGTAGAGGATAATCGCAATGTCGTAAGAAGAGTGTTCACATTGTTCGCTGGGGAGGGGTTGAAGTGGAGTTCCGATAAGGAACAATCGGATCGAGTAATGAATTCGGTATACGCGGTAGTGTCCCACAGTTCCTTGTCATTGTCCACAGCCAACGTGCGCAGGGAGGGTGCGGTGAGAGTCTCGTTAAGACAAGTGACGATGTTGATTTTGATCGAGTCCCTGTTGAAGGTCTTGTTGTGATCACTGGATAGGTAAAGGTGCTGCAAGTGTTCCAGGACGACGCGAGGCAGTAGTTGGTCCTCGTATTCCGAGAACCTGTCGATCCCTCGAAGTGAACACCCGCGGAGATTCTGTGCGAGACCAAAAATTCTCGCGACTTCTGTCCAGGTGAAGTGCGAACCCGGTCCTGCGTCGAGGTCCAGATGGGTGAGCTGGTGGTAGGGTATCTCATTCGTCAACACCCAGTCCTCCACGGTAGGATCTATACATTCCGCCTCCGAGTCCGAGTCCGAGTGATTCGGCACCATTCCCATGTCGTCGTATACCTCTATGAGTTCCTCCGACTTTTCCACATCCTCGAGATGGACGGCGAGTTTGGTGAGGCGCGGGCAGTTTGTCCAGAGCGATGACAAAGGCGGGAACGGATCGATATTCACATCCATATACACCTGGCATGACACTTCCAAACTCTCGAGTAGTGGGGACCCATCGCGGAGTTTTGAATACAAATTGGCACTCCACATATCCGAGTCTAGGCCCTTGTACTTGATGAAGAGTTTGGCGGTTTTCCACCTGTGGAAGTTGGAGAAGATCGTTGCGAGGAGTGGGTGCGAGTCGTGCGGAGAATATGACTTGTCTTTCCATGCCTGGACGTAGGGTGTGGCCGCAAGTCTTGGGTATTTCAGTAGTTTTTTCGGATCCCCCGAGGTGTATTCTTCGAGATCCAGGTTAACGTGGAGGGGCCGATTCCTGGATCTCTCCAAATATAACTCCATCAGCTTGAAGTTGGGCTTCAAGCCGAGGCTGCCCAAGTAGAAAAAAATGTTGGTCCAGAGTTGTGGGTCGGAAACAGCGACTTGTCTCCAGGTTCTGCAAACATGGGACAGTTTGAGGGGGGTAAAATGGCTGGTGACTCGGCCAACGTCTGGCGGCGCATCCGTGGACGGAACACAGGCAAGCCTGAGAATTTGTTGTATGATTTCGACCGGGATGGAAGGAATAGGCATCTGTCCTTGGAGGTTTCAATAAAAACTAGGTGCTTATGGACAGAAATGAGCGACATACAATGAGGCCTAGTGAGGGGTCGTCGTGGTTGTTGGAAGAGTTCCGTTGACTCGAACAGGCAGTGGCGGTGCAATGACAATTCAATTTCAAATTTCTTGTTTCGGTGATGTCACGGGGACATCCTTGTCAATAGACTCTGTCGCGTTCAAGTCAAATCGTTTGATATTTTTACTAGTACAACCAATTCCAAACTATTTCACAATTTAAACATTTGAGAGGCGAAACCTTTGATCACCATCGAGCTAGTTGGGTGGCTCTGACACCAGAAACTACTTAGAACACTGCAACACTCTCCCAGTTGACGCTGTTGGAGAACCCAGAGTCAATTAAACTTTCGAGTAGTAAGTCAAAACAGAGCTCACCCAGTGGGGGCAGTCGCACATCCTGACCCAGGGCCATTGGTTTGGGTCGCACCGTTGGTGCAGGAGTCGTGGCCACCACCAGAAATGAAGAATTCGATGCCGTCTGGGACACCCGAGTAGCTCATCGACTTGACGGATGCGCTTCCGAGGGAGAGGCATTCTCCTGCAGGGACTGAGAAGGTGCCCTCAGCGCTGCCAGTGCAGTCGGCCCCTGCAAAGAGGGTGACGGTGGCAGCGCTGACAGAGGAGGTGCAGGCCAGAATGGCGGCGGCGATGACGGTGAGCTTGAATTGCATGTTGATGAAGACCTTCATAGTAGATTTGAGTGAGCGAATGCTTTTTTGACCAGGGCAGTGAATACTTACTTGTGTTCAAGTGAATGGAGCGCAGAGCTTAATGAAAACGGTGAAGAACTGCTCGTATTTAAGCCCTTTGCCCTCTCTTGTCTCTAGCAATTCTGGCATGCGAGTCCCAGGATAAAAATCTCTCCCACCAGGAAGAACTTCCAAGGTTGTAAAGATTTATTTCTGAATTTACACACTGAGACGACATAGTCACAAGCCTTGCACGGCGAAGGAGAGTTCGAGTGTTTTCTGTCATCATGCTGGTGGTTATCCTTGTTTGTTGTGTCTTTGTTAAGAAAGCGCGCGACTTATCCGGGGTCTGATAGCTTGGCTTCCTGATTCGGTCGCCGCGAAACCCTTCACTATTTTTCACCTTCCAGAACACTGATAATTATCTGGAAAAATAGCTCACATTCTCGAACGTCCCTCCATCATCAGCGGAAGAAGACATACTGTGCTTTGCCGGGGCAGTGGCAAAAATCGAGGAAGGGAGACGCGACACATGGTAAGCGCTCGGCATGGCTCTCCATCTCACGGTCTGCGGGCAAGAGGCAGGGCTTTTCTAGGCGATATTTGACAAGATGTGGTCGGTCCGAAGTGGTTTTGGTCAACGTTGAAGCGACATGGATAGTGTCGGGCGTAGCATACGTAGGGCGTACATTGGTATTTCAATACAATTCTGCACGCATTCAACAGGGTAGGACAGGTCTTCGTTTTTTTGAAAAACTGTTTTGCGTTGAGTAAATTTACCAACTGAAATTACTGCCAAATATCGGACGACGATGATGGACCTTGGATATTTTGGTATCAATCACTGCGGTCTCTTTGAGCAGCGAAGAGAGCACATACCACTATTCGTGGAGAGACTCTCGGTACCTCAAGACCGTGTTGTCCTGCCGTTCCAAGGCGGACCCGTTTCCGTATTCATAGTTCGAATTGATAACACACCTGCCGTGGCGCCGACGTATTCTGACATACACCCTTAAAGGTAAAGTATTACTGTACAGATGTATATCACTGTGCCGTTCCTAATATTAAAATGCGGTTATTCAGCTGGGTGTCATTGTACCCGAATAGGCAGCACGTTACCCAAAATAAACTGTCGTAGGACATGTGTGCTTGGAGTGAACATTCAAATTCGTCTTCAAAATCGGTGTGGTCTATCGAGGTGTTCCAGAACGCGATGCCGCCTGCTCAAATGCTATTCGCGGTACTGAGTACATGATGAGACGTTGACTTGACGTTCACAGGTTACGGGGGGATGGGGGATTAAGTCATTCCTACGCACCTATATGTCTACATCAAGCCTCATCAAGCCTAGGTCTGAAGTTCAAGAGAAAAGACCATTGAAAGAATGATTGAATGCTCGACGAAGAGAAACATTCGCACAGGCGCGGTAAGCAGTACTCTTCAACTTCAACTTTCCCAACCAAATGGATCGTAGAAAGATGCGACAGGCCGTTGGTTCCGGAGGTTATCCCCCTAGGTCACAGTGGGTCTCAAGTTAGAGCGTGGAGCTGCGTGGAGAGCCAATTGTCGTGAGGAATGTGCCGTCTAAACTCGTTACGAGCCGTTCATTTTTCGAAACGTTGAACGAAAGCCGTTTTTGAAGATTTCTGAGCCACAGGCGTCCAGAACCTAGACATGTTGCACCAATGTTGGACAAGACCGTTTTTTCTCAAGTTTTTCTTTTGCAGTTTGACGTGTCAAACTTGGGTCAAGGGCTTTCAAAACAAATACCGCCAAATAAGATTGATCAAATAACCCCTATCTAGTCCAAGTTCCAACGTGGGGTCGACGGTCGTGGGTCAGGCATCAGGCGAGGCTCAAGACGACCTCAGGATGGCCGACCAACTGAGGACCGGCGATATAGTTGCTGACCGGGTGCGTGGTTATCAATTATTGCTTAAACTATATTGGAAACTACAAGTCTACACGTTCGTTTCTGTATTTCACGTACTCAGACGGGACCGCCAGAGACGGTCTAGAGACTTTGTAGAGGCCTACGAAGTTGGAACGTCAAATTCACGTCTTCTCAGCACCTAAGAGATGATGACGATTCCCCAGTCAAATCTACGAAAAAATTGATAATAAACTTGTTAATCTCATGGAAAATCCATGTATGTGATCGATTCTTACCCAGGAGGTGCGGTGCCGCATCCAGAGTCATTCTCGAGGACCAAGAGTGGGTCCGAAGGACAAGCAATATGACTGCCATCATTGAAGAAAAACTGGATTTCATGCGGAACGCCAGTGAAATTTATTGACTTCGGTGTCGCGGTCCCCAAATTTACACAAAGTTGTTCCGAGGTGACGTTAAATTGCGCCGTTCCTTGGTCTACGCCAGTGCAGTTAACGTCAGAAAAAAGGGTGAGGGAGGTGGTGGCGAAGCTGGTGGAGATGAGCGCGAGAGGTATGGCGATATATTTCATTTTCATTTTGACTGTGAGAGTGGAGCGCAGTGTGTTAGCAAACGGGTGGGTTCCTCGTCAAGACGAAATAATATACAGGATTTACAACCACTTACATCGTCGTGTGGTTAAAAAGTCGTGACTTGCAAAGTTTGTTCAACAATCCACTGTACACACACAACCGCGAGAAGACACACACACACACGTTTGTCAGTATTTATGGAATTCAGAAATCAAAGAAGTATCACTTTGCTGACCACGGTAAACCATACAGTCTGCCGTCCACGGACCGAAATAAGCATCACTTTCTTTCTGCCCTCAAGAGAGAATGGGTGATCAGTACTGATCAGTACTCAGTGACAAATCCGATTCAAGCGTATGGGTTTACGCCATTGGAACGTTCTTTCTGGATCAAATGGAAGAAAAAATTGGTTTGGAATATCAATATCGAATGTGATGAATCCAAAAAGACTTGCGGTACGCGGCGACTTGTCTTGCCTGTCGTAAATTGAGTTATGGCTAGAGTAACCTAAATATTTGAATAAAGAGCTTCGCCCACTCCCTCATGCGGAGGATTGATAGACGAGTCACGGAATCGATATTTAAATGTTGCCTATACCCAAACCACCGGCCACCGTCAGCATTGGTGGCCGTCCGAGTGAACCAGAAAAAACGATTGTACCTCTATTTTCCTAAAACGAGCAACCAAACACCTGGTTGTGCCCATACACCACACCCAGAGAAGCGGCCAGCAGAAGAAGTAGACATATCGAGACTGCCCTCATGACCGGGCCATTGATGGTAGTAAGCGATGATCCAAATATATGGACGGTGCGCGTCGCGTGTTCAGATGTGGGGTATGAATGTCGTCCACTGCACAACGTCAAATGCCCCGGTTGGCAGGTCTCTCAGCGTGATCAGAGCTTCCACGATGAGCAAAACACGGGCAGAAAAATAGAATGGGATCAACATCCTAAACCCCCAAGCAAGGGTGCTCGTCCCATACATCGCAAGGAGATGCGCGCCTGTGATTGCAAAGAAAGCCCCACCCAGCGCAGGGACAATAGAAATCAGCAACGCACATGCTCGCCAGATTGTCCTTTCTGCATGAGAGGGGAAGGTGAAGGACCAGCAAAGACAGTGGATGGCACCGAAGATGACACCGGAGAGTGCGACAAGGATGTTGATAATTCGCTCCTTTCTATCGTCAACGTCAACGGCGTAGTAGAGGGGTACACGGAGTGGCCCCGATTCGGTGGGTCCTCGATAGATAGAACTGAATTCTAGCCTTTCGGAGTGGTTGTTGATCATGGCACGGAAACCGTCGCTGATAAACGAAGAGAACCGTCCTAATACTCGTGGAGCTTCTCGGATTACGGCGGCACATGAAGATTGCACGATCGAGAGAACGTTTTGGGACGACAGAACTACGTCGGGACGAATGCTTTCTTAACGGAATATTGGGTCAAAGCCAAAAAGGTAGCTCCGAAGGTCGCATTAACATACCTTCATCTGAGCCCTCTCCCTCAACTGGAGGCCTTCCAATAAGATAGACGGGGATTGAAGATTGGACGTCCATCGGTTTATCCCACCAAAAAAAGTACATCACCGCGTTCAATGCTGCAAACGCCAGCGTGGCGATCTCGATTTCTGTAACGACGAGTCCTTGGACGGCACGAGCGACGACCTGGATGATAAACCACGTTGTTTGTCCGACCACGAGAACCTTGGCTAGCGTGTCGCTTTTGCTGCGATCCTCGATATCCTTCAAAGGGGTTTTGGGGAACCTGATATGTCCCTTTAAACTGAAATTTTGGATATCCCAAATTTCAAGGGTTCGGATGCGGTTATTGCCATCAAAGAGTGTGAACCCGCCCATCTGCGCAAAATGGGCGTGTTTCCTGGTCCATTTCGCTTTGAATCCTTCGTAGATTGGTGAAATGAATACAAAAGCTAATGTCCACGCAGATAGAGGTACGCACTGGAACTAACCGCATTCTCTATCCTTCGCGCTCCGTACCACTGTCTCGCCGCCCAAAATACAATAAGTTCTGGGGTTATGATCGTCCAAAACATGAGTTCAAGGCGTCGACGGGTATTCTGCCACCACGTCGATTCTGGATGGGGGACATCGGGGTGCACGGCCACCCAAGCGCAAGCGAATACAGTGGCGAGACAACTCCACGTTATATCCCATACTGAACGTTGGTTTGGACAGTATGATTCCGTTGGTGGTATTGGGGCACTATTGAGGACGGTATCTGTGGGGACACTTGGGATAATATGGGCGTTGGAAGCTAATGCAGAGAAGACGAGCATAAGAAAGAACATCGCTAGGCGGTGACTTTTCTGAGGAAAGGGGTATATGTATGTTGTACTGGGTCATAGGTGACCTTGAGTTGACCATCCACATACAGTAGGACGATGCTCTCACAGCTGTCACGAAATTCTCAACAGAGATAATTTTAGGCCGTTGCGACAGTCCAGCCGCATTTTTGGGGGATATCTGAGAGAATATTCGAAGAAAAGAGATACCATTGGTAGAAAATCGAGGACCAGTTGGTACGACAAAGGGAGATGGTGGTGGGGCCGGTGAGAGGTGGAAGTCAACGAAATTGGAAATTTTGGAAAAGTCGGACTCAGAAATATTCTATTCTCCGATTCACGTGATCTTGGCCCCTTTAGCACCTTCCTGTGAAAATTCGTGGGCAGAATCAACAAGATTTAGGTCAGCTAATCCCCAGATCTTCTAGTATCTAGGAAGAAGAGATAACTTCCCATGCATCACGACGTCTAGATTGGCAGCCCGAGAGGAGGTTTGGTGGAGGTGCAACAATCATAGTATTTTGAGGTCATCATTTGATTTGCGGAACGGTGATTTGACAAGTTATTTGGAGGCGAACTCATGGAAGGTGGGGAAAAGATGGCCCCGAACTGTCCCACGTCCATTGAGTTTCGAGCAAACGAGAACCTGACTATCCGGCAACGTGTGAGTGACCGGAATGTCTGAACTTGAACTTCAATTTATCATTAGTTTCTCAAGATTTTCTTCATCGTGACCAACATGATTCAGTTGCGATTGTCGATGTAATTTTCAAACATCAGAAGATCATATTAATTGATTCTCCATGATCTGAAATAAAATCTCAACATCTGCCAAATATCTGATCGACTAACTTACTATTTTCTATGGCGACTCAGCACGTTGAAGAATAAAAGGACGCGAACACGGTGGAGACTTTCGCCCACTTCCAACATTTGAGAGCTCCCTTGTTGGGATCACGAACACCACCTCGACATTTTACTGACCATGTCTATCCAGCCAGACCCAGCCTTTAGACCATTTATACCAGTTACGGTGCAGAACGGTGTTAGCACTACCAATTCGACGACAGCGGAGTCTCTAGCTTCAACCGCCCTCTCAAGCCTGAGTCTCCCAAAATTAGATCCCTTGCCAACAAACTCTACAACCGCAAGTAAACCTACACAGTCCTCAGCACTGGCAACGCGACCAACGACAACAAGCCTGAATCTCCCCAAATCAGATCCCTTGCCAACAAAATCCACAACCGTGAAACAACCTACACAGTCCTCAGCAGTAACGCGACCAACGACATCCGCCAGCCATTTTTCCAAGAAGCACGCCGTCCCGATTGAAATAGCTACACCAATCGTATTTTCCGTCCTCGGCGTGGCAGCGCTGATCTTCTACTATTACTATCGGCAACAACGAAAATATCGGAGAATGCTGCTACCAGACACCATAGAGCATGGTGGGGAGAACCAGATTGTCAGAGGGATGGAGGGGTCATTGGGCAGATTCAATATTCTGGAAAGACACCTGGAGCCCGGGAAACGTCATCAAGCACCCGAACCTCTTCCCGACATCGCGACGGAAGGGTACATCAATAATCCACAACAAAATGTCGAAACCATGGGTCGTACGCATAATGGTCCACAAGCACAACCCCAATCATTAGCCGATCAGGTAGAAGCTCTTCAGGAACGGCTACGAGCGATGGAGGACACCATGAATTCGGAGCGCAATCTGCGAGAGTTTGTACCCCCACCGGAGTATAGCACGATCATCCACCTTCCTGAGTATCGTGCGGAGGACCAGGTGTAGCATGACATCGAACAGAAGTAGGGATATGTTCAGAGATACGGATTAGAAAAAAGGCGTCAATTAACGGTGATTGCCAGTGGTACACATGATACAAATTGTAATGCATAATGGTCTCTACAGAAGACCGGACGACAGCGGAATGGTAATCTACAATCAGAACTCGAAAGTCGTGAAAAGAAAAACGTAAAACGGGCATAATAGGTCATTAGATGGAATGTGCATCGATCAGTCAGTGCGGCTACGCCTAGTAGCCTTCGGGGCCCCTCCTTCGCTCATTCCGAGACTGTGATCGTAGGTGCGGCGACGGTGTGGCATTGGCCCTGGAGCAGGATGAGGATGAGGATGGCCATGTCCGGAATGCGAATACGATTGAACTGAGTGTCCCATGGACATATCGACAGGCGGATAAGCTCCCATCGTCAACATCGGATTGATCCCATGAGGCTGAAGGGCAAGGTCAGACTTGAGCTTCGAGGTAAAAGGCGGAATTTACTTACCCCTTGCGAGTACCCATGCGAAACCGCAGGGCGTACTGATCCCGAGCCTCCGTGGCACTCCCTATTCTCAGGCCTGAATCTCTCATACATCGCAGGGTGCGAATCAGGAGTCAACGGCAGATAACCCGACGGCGGACTCTCAACCTTGTAAGGCACCTCATAGACTCCCATGTGAGGCGAAGGAGCGGCGCTCGATCCAGACGAGGTCAGCTCCGAGTCATCTTCTGACGTCGCGCCAGTGCCTTGATAGCCTGAGCCTCCTCTGGGATGAGACTGAGCCTGAGGCGTTTTCCGAGTGGCTTCGCCATGTCGGATGTTCAAGACCCAGTAATTCCCTTTGCCTGGGTGATCAGCTGGGCGAGGGTCTTTCTCGAACATCTTCTTCAACGAGAGGTGGTGCCGGACAGTGCGCTAAATATAAACCTTCAGATTCTATGAAACCAAACACGGAATAAGACGAAAAGACGTACACGCCACGGCTTATCTTCAAGATCCCGCTTCTGTGGGTAACGCGCTTCAATCGCATCACATATCTGAGCGAGAGTGAGTCGCTTTTCCGGGCTTCCCCAAATAGCGAGTCTGATCATTTCGGAAGTGGTGACTTTTCTCGAATCAGGAAGACCCCATAGATCGACACGACGGTTGGGTTCGATGCCGAGGGTTCGACGGAGGTAGTCGTCTGTTTCTTTGTGCGAGGGTCGGGGTATGTTGCTGGTATAGTGATCATCGAGGTGATCCTACAAGTGGGTGTCAGTATCGCATGTCGGCCGTCAGAGGCTGAGACTTACAAAGGTGTCCATGTCGTATTCTGTGTGGTCATAAGTGTCGTGTTAGATAAATTTGAGAGACGAGTTTTATGGATTTTAAAAATATGCCTTACCGAAGGTGGGACCGGTCCCGACATCCTGGGGGATCCAGCGCATAGATTCAGAGTCATTACGCCTCGAATTATGAGCATATACGGGCGGAGCGTGGGGGCCATTGAATGTGGTGTAACTTCCGGCGGCATATGGTTGGGGTGAACTAGTAAAGCCGTGGCTATATTTGACACATCAACATAGGTCCACCACAGAAGCACGACAACGTGCCGAACTGGTATATGACATACCGAGACATATCGAGTACTTGATTTCAAGAACTGATCAATATCCTAAGCGAGGAGTAGCTTTAAGGAGTAGCAGACGACTCGTAGAAGGCGCTTTTGCTGGGGAAACAACCATCAAACACCTCGTCCTTTTATACGTCCTTCGCACCAGAAAACCTGTCAAAGTGCCCACAACACCCCTCCTACCTTAACAAGTAAAAAACCAACGGATTGGTGCTTCTCCACTTTTTCGCGATGGTCGCGTTTGGCTCGGGATTGGGCCGAACCCATTTTCTTCGGAGGTTTTAGACGGATTTGGTATTTAGCTAGGGAAGGTCGCTCAAAGAGGGAATTTAGGAAAGACGAAATCGCTTGAATTGGTATTTCTTCGAAAATGGTAAGACTGGAGGATTGGTGCGGGCCTGTTTTTTTGGATTGATACTTTTTTGGGGGTGCCGACGGTGCTAGACACAGCTAGAGGCGGGACGACGAAGCTATATAAGGTGTACCCCGACATCTGCCATGGCGGCTTTCCCCAACGGCACTCACTAGCAGGTCCTCCAAGCCTCCAACGTCAACGGTATGACGTTTATGGTTTGACTCGATTCATGATCACAAAGCTTAAAATGTGAATAGAAATGTGATTTGGTATTTATGGTAAAAATAACGGTTGGGAGTACATATAGATGCTAATCAAATCATGATAGTAAGTTACGGAAAATCGGGCAGTTATAAAAGTCGTAAACCCGAGGGCGAGTCTCGGTCTGAGAAATTAGAGAAATTATGAGAGAAGAAAAGTGTGTTTGGAGCCAAGTGATGAGGGAGCGCGTCGTGAAGTCATAGTTCGTCATTTCATCGGGTTGTTAATGGGTGGTCGGGTGGGCGTCTATGTGACACTGGCGCCTCGTCTGATGCTTATAAGGTTGGACGCCTGAGCTACATACATCTCTCAGCGCAAGCTGGGATCCATGTACAACCCCTCTTGACCATACATAAGTGGATCGGTCGAAAACGCATACTCGTAGAAGGTCGTTCCCTGTGGTTCGGGCATCACATAGGGCTCATCAGGCCCGGGCGTGGGCAGGATAGGGAGGACACTGGAGAACCGCTCCTTTGTTGCTGGTTTAGCCGAAGTGTTGGATGAACCCTGTGTGTTGGATGAACTCTGAGCGTTGGAAGAGCTCTGAGTGTTGGATGAACTCGTGTTGGACGAACTCTGAGTGTTGGATGAACTCTGAGTGTTGCATAAACTCTGCGATTTCTTGTCGCTGGGACGGATTGGTAGGGTTTCGCTAGCAGGTGAAGACATCGAGTAGAGCTGAAGTGAGAAAAGTTGGGTTGCCGACTGTGAGAGTGATGTCGTCGGTGAGGGGTACGAGTTCATAAACGCCTGTATTTATACTTGGGGAGGCGGGCCTCTGTCCAAGGATAGCAACAAATTTGAAATGCTAGGCCCTCCCCGCCCTCCTTGTTTTGGAAATGACGACGCGAATGTCCTGGCCGGTGCGCTCTGCTCTGGACACTTTAGGCGTAAAGCTGTGCTTGACGTCGTCGCGGCGGGCACTATAAACGGACAACGCGTGAAACACGTTGTCTATGTATGCGTACCAAAGTGGCGATGGATGAAATTCGTATCCACGCGTTCTGCACCAAGCGTGTCTTCATTTAGGACGATCGACCTGGTCGGTACCCAGAGCAGAATATGCCTCGAGGATCCCGATCATAGGACAAATATGGCCATTAACTCCAGGGGTGGCCTGGATCCGTTATTGTGTTGGTATCAAGAGGCACATATGTGCCTTTACCGCTATTTGTTCCTCGTAGTCACATCTTTCGATAGTACGGCGACCGAATCGCTCTCGCTCAATTATGCTGAAATCTCAGACACAAGATTACTACGTGAAAGGTCGGCGGAGCAATTTCGTGCGCGTCTGATGATCTGCGTTCCATTTTGGGATGGTCGCATAACAATAGTGGTTTGTCAGACATAATTGTACGCTTTGTTCTTGGATCACATAAAACTGAGGCTGAAAAAAGCGGGCATACCATACTCTCTCTCTGTCCTCCTGGCTTGAGTCGTCTGTTTTCACGGCTTGCGTCGTTCAATCTATTAGTAGTATGTGATGCCCTGAGACTCCACACTCACCTTCCAACCAAGTTCTCTAATCTCCTTCAACATCCCTCATGGCATATTTTAACACGTTTTGTTAATGGGCCGAGGATGTCGATATTTCGATTAACAGAGCCGGGTTGGATATGCGAGGTTGGACACAGCGGCCCAACGCCAATTCCTCTTTTTTTCTTAAGCACGTGACTCGGGCGAATTGGCGCACAGACCATTCCAACGCTTGCCACTTCGCTTTTGACTTCGCCCGACTTTTCTCAAAAAAATTTCTGAATTTTGTTCTTTCACATTGTGTTTGGTTGCTTTTCTGTGTTCCTGCCACATCACCGGCGCTATTACTTTTTGGTCGCGCATCTTGCTTACTGCCGCATCGATTCCGAGAAGGCGCGATCACCCTCTTGTCTGTGCCTTCCCGGCCTGCGTTCTCTGTACTGACTGTAACGATACGATCCTTGACACGGAAGAGCACAAATGTGCCAAACTACCAGTGGTGGCAACCCTGGATCCCGCTTCACAGTGACCAGTCAATACAAGTACCATCCAAGTACTATGATCACATTCGAAAATCAACTGCAACCCATCCATTCGAGACCAGAATGACAAGCGGACACGTCCTCGAAGGCGTCTTGCATATCCTCGTCTTCTCTACTAGCTCGTATCTAGAAATGGTGGAGGTTCCTGACAGTATGTCGGGATTGGGTACAGGAGATCGCATATGCTTCAGCCTTCGAGGTATTTCAATATGTTTACTGTGCCATTCCATTTGAGGGAGATCCGAGACACTAATGTAGCGACATAATGGAAACTATCAGTCGATCGCTCATATGTTGTCTATAAAATCGTCCCGGCGCCGTGCATGGCAAAAACTCTGGTTGGTTGATACACCAATTCAGCTTGCTTCCCCAACCGGCCACTAAACTGGCGTTGGGCTGTGAGGGTGTGAGATCTGGAGAGTGGATCGAACTTGGGGTCTAGGGGAGTTGCGGCGAAATGTTCAACAGGGGACGAGAACGAGTTGAACGTCGCGATGAAGAGCACTTGTTGTACGGCGGTGTCTACCTTCCTGTATGTAAACAGGAAAAAAAAGTATGAACGGTCGAACAAGGTATTGGATGTATTGGAGCGACGATTGTTATCAGTTGTACCAACAACATTACAGGCAAAAGAAATAAAATAAAATAAAAAGAAACCGACGCCAGCAGGATTTGAACCTGCGCCTCCAAAGGAGAACAGATGCTACTGTAATTCGAATCTGTCGCCGTAACCACTTGGCTATAGCGCCTTGTACCTAGCAAAATAATACGTTTTTACAGCCTGTTACTAGTTTACTGTTCGGTACCAGGGCTGCTCTCCGGACTCAATCAGGCGGAAAACGTTCTCAGAATTTGCTGATTTGACGCGAGTCATACACGTCACTAGGAAATGTTTCTTCAAGAGATGAAAATTAACCTCGAAACACTGCACTGAGGAGGAGTCGAACTAGGGTCATGTTAACAATTCCTGAGGAATTTTTAACAAAGTTATTAACATTTGCCCTCCCAGAGTCGTTTTTAACGTGTGTTATTAACTGTTAATAACAGACCAGTTAATAACTCCTAAATTTGTTAATAACTTGTTAGAAATTCATTTTTAACATGTTAAAAATGCGAAAAATTGGCAACAATTGGCGTGCTTTGCACCCATGGCACCTCACTAATATTTTTTGTCTGCAGAGATCTGCAGATTCTCCCCAGTTTCACTAAGAGATTGCCCAATGACACACTAATATGATTCTAACATGGTTTAAAACCGAATTAAAGTTGAATTAAAGTCCTCAATCAAGAGGTATTCAAGCGTTAACATCCGAAAGATCGTTGCTGACGCGAGCTGGAGGCCTATATGGGATACTATGAGGAGAGCTGAGAGTCTAGAGACTTATCACAACAATATCGCAAATCTTGAAGGTTTCTTTCGAGATTGAGATCATATTTTGGGGGTATTTACTGTTTGAAATGTTAACATTATTAACAGCCAAAAAGTTGCCAGACAAGCCCCTCTGTTATTAACATGTTAATAACGTGTTAATAACACTTAATTATTAACATGTTTATTAACATCGTGTTTTTAACACGACCCTAAGTCGAACACAAGACTCGCCCGCCTATGGTCCGAGCGTCACTCCGGTCCGGCAACCGGCACTTTTTTGGTCAGTGCGACAACTTTGCCTCCGAAAATCAGCTCGATTGGCGCTCAACATCTCCTACTGGAAAGGAAAATCAAGTTCTGTATCTTGTCTATGGGCACATCAACGTGATGGTTCGGTATTCAAGTAATTAACGTTCAAGGTCCCAGGAGAGAAGCCTTGGAGAAGCCGACTTTCACAATGTGTCACTGATACCTCAAGAGACAGATCGAGCCCGTCCATTTGTGCGTTGAAGCTTCAGAGGTAGGCCAACGACGAAATTTATGCAGTGTCACTAACCAAAGGAATTTGGAAAGGTATCTACGCGTTTCTTCTGGATACACGACCCTGTCTGTTCACTGGTAGTATGATTTTTCAAGTCAAATCATTCCAAGTCAAATCATTCTAGAACCCAGCACGGTGGTTCTTGTCATCCATATTCGCAGGAACTGACGGTCTCACACAATGGCCAGTTTCGATAAACGTGCGGGTTGAAGGCGTTGGTACCATAAACAATCGGGTGATGGATCGGGCACACTGTTGTACGCAACCAACACCAACGGGGCGCGAAGGACCATCAGTAAACGGCTCGATTTTCTATAGGGGAATATATAGCCTCGTATTTCCATATAAGGGGGTGTATTTCATGTATGGTCGCAAAATACTGCAGCACCTACTGTGGGGGCTATATATGATCATATATGCAGCATATATGACAACGATGACACACCATATGATCTACAGCTACTGTAGTACGCATAGGACCGGCGGCGTCCCATATGGTTGTGTAGGTCCTCCAAGACAATATATGGCATGATATATCTTGCGGCGGCATACATTCCTTCATATTCTTCCCTCCAGTTCCCGATTTGGGATCACTTAGAACTGATCGTCGAAATAATAATGGTGCAGAAAAATAATTTTATATTCCAGAAATATCCTTATATTTATTTCT
>JAIFHD010011363.1:0-14561 GCA_019721455.1 Psilocybe mexicana | reverse complement strand
AGCAGAGATTCAAAACTTTCTGATCAAAACTGTCAAGTGGACCTCTGCCTGGTTCAATAAATCCAAATTTCACATTCTCCTTCACCTTCCGTCCCATATCCGACGATTAGGCCCAGCCATCCTCTTTGCAACCGAAGCCTTCGAATCATTCAACGCAGTCATCCGGGCAAAAAGCATTCATAGCAATCGGCAAGCCCCGTCTCGCGACATTGCTTTGGCCTTTGCTCAAGGCAACAGAATCCGACATTTAATGAGTGGCGGTCTTGTCCTCTCAACAGACAGTCTCGAGAAATGGAAAGAAAATCCGAACAGTGTTACTGCTTCTGACTGGAAATCCTTTGGACCGGGACCTTCTAACTTAATGAATACCGACCCAACAGCAGCAAGCTATTTGGGCCTGGTGAAAAAATCTCATAAATTGCCTGGTACGTTGATCGATTTTCTTTGTGACTGTCCGAGTCTCATGCTCATACATTGTAGGATCTTGTAAGGTCGATCAGAAACCTCATCGTACGTGGATGGACACATTATCAGGGGACTATGTCCCTTCGGCCATAGGGGAAAAGCCTTCTCACACACTGTGCCGAACCTGCTCGCAACTCACACTCGAGAACGAAGATGTCTGTTCTGTAGGACAGTATGTCATCGTACAGCCATCAGACCCTCCTCGATCACCTTCCTTTGTGGCACGCGTAGAGGAAATTGTTCAGTTTGTTGGGCAGTCCGCAGAGCAAGAGGGACTGCCGGACGGTATTCTTGTGCGGACCGCGACACTCAATCCGGGCTCTATGCCTTTACCTATGCCCCGAGTGGTTCTTCAAGACCTTTGGTCTTTCGTTTCCCTTTCGGTAAGCCCGTGATTCACTCTCTTTGAGTTTGACCACCTTTTCTGAACTTGCCTTGCCCACAGGACCTTCTTTGCACAGTCAATGTACAGCATGACTGTCATCGATATCAATGCAAAACGAGCGGCGTCCGATATCTTCTTCAAGAGCGAGTTCGTTCCGAAACGACAACACCAGTGGTGGAACACAAGAGCCACCCAGAAGATTTGATCCTCAATATGGCACAAATGCGGGATGCCGTGCATTTGCAGAAGTTCCGCCAGACATCGGTTCCGATGGACGATACGACCAGGGAGAAAATCATACATGCAAGTGTTGCCCGTGCTATCGATGTGCGCAAAACAACAGGAACAACAAAGCCTGCAGCCAGCAGAGGAAGAGGCTCAGGTGCATCGCGCGGCCGTGGAAGAGGAACAACAACTTCACAAGTTGCTTCACCTGTGGCTGAACATAGAGCTGTTACGATGCCGCCCACCGAGTCTCCCCAGGCTGGCCCAGGACGGGGGAGAGGTTTTGTGCCTTCATCACCGGGTGCCAGTGAAAGCATCATTGACTTTTTGAACTTGTTTTGAAAGCCGTTTTATAGCTATTATACCCTTTTTCTTTCTATACTACCTGTACCTCGTCAATGAAACTTCTGTTCAGCTCAAGTCCAGCCCAACTTAAGCTCTCAAGCATCCTGGTCATGACGTCAATCCGAGTCTATTTATAACCAATTTCAAATATCTCAAAGTCCCAATCCCGACGTTTTTTTTTCTTCTGTCCTTGTCCATGAAGAGGACAGCAACTTCACCTCTACAATCCCCTCGAGCCGTCCCCCACCCAAGGATCTTTACGAGTCCGCGCAACGAGGTGATCGAAAGTTCACAAGCTTGTGAGATTGAGGTGTGTTGTTGTTCTATCCAGTGCACCAGTGCATGCTCACATACCATTGTTCAGCTCCAAATGCCATCGTTTTACCAGCCTCGTATTCAAAGCACTCTGATCCAAGATGAAAGCATCTTCGACTTTGGTAGCTCGCCACCAAGGCGTCCATCTCCCCCCCGTCGCGTTCAGCTCAGCTCTGACACTGAACCTGACCTGGCGTCATCCGACTCTGAAGAAAACTCAGTCGACGTGCATGAAGCACTCTTCTCATACTGCACCACTGGGCCGGCTCCTCCTTCCCCAACTCCTCTTCAACAAGGTTCGCAAACAGAGTCCGAGACAGAGGACGAGTCCCAGATACAGTTTAAGGAGCCCCAGCTGGCTGTTGAAGGTTCGCAAACGGAGTCCGAGACAGAGGACGAATCCCCTCGGCCAATCGACATCCTTGAAAGATCCGATTCACAATGCGGCGCCTCTCTGGCAGCAATACTCCAAGGATTTGATCGTGATTGGGAGAGCTTTCAAAGGGTTGCATTTGCACAGGTAGGTATATACTCGTAGCCTTTGTTAGTTCCACCACATTCATCTGCAACGTTGACCCAGCCAACACCATCTTCTAACTTGAACCCAACCGAATCAATCAAGACAGCACCTTTGAACCCGTCTGACTCGACGGAGCCAGCACCATCGACCCCTAGGCCCGATTCAACTCTTCGTCGGACTGTATCTCCTGGACGTGCGGCGTGGCACGTACGACGGATTGCCAAAGAGAACTCAGTGCTGAACAGCCTGCTGGCTCGAAATCGCCGACTGTACCGCCGGTACTCGTTAATAGCTCGGGGAGACAGAGACACCACCTTCATTCAATACGTTTAATACATCAATGTTACAAAGTCTACCAGAGGAAACAGATGGGTGGTGATAAGAAATCTAGCTACGAAATCCATGACTTAAGTTCTGCAAAAGTACTATAGAGGTCAACCCCCAACTTCCATCGATCCGGTTGAGCCTGCAGCATATTTTGATAGGCAATACGATCTTTTTTAAGGCTACTCTCTGTTTGGAACCCATAGTCCACCCAGCGAAACAGACCGCCGGAGGCATACTGAGTGAATGAAGCGCGAACTTCCCCATCAAGGACGGGTGTATTCGAATGTGAGATGGTGGCAGAAGGAAGAAGGATGGTGGATCCTGGCGGGAACTCGACAGCGATACCCAATTCCCATAAAACGAGATGCCCGCCGGTTTTTGGGTTGAAGCGCCCCAGCGAGGTGACAGTACAAACACCAAACGGACAGTTTTTGCAGTCCTTATGCTTCTTTGTGCAAACCCCAGGGCCACAGTTCAGGGCGGCTGAAGGGAACACACTCTTGGGAAATATCCGTCGAAGGCCAGTGTGTGCAAACAAACGGTCGAGGTTGGTTTTGTAGTAGCGGTAGTTTTTTGGGAACCACAACCCGAAGGAGGCTATGAGCATAGGCGTTCATTGTATGAGCATAACGGTTGACCAGACAGGCAGAACACTTACCACTCCCAAAACTAGCAATGCGTCGTAGGTCGGCGTCAGCGAGTAAACTTTCGACCAGCTGGCTATTGGGTGCCAGGTCAAGGTACGTGGGTCGCAGCGTTCCCATTCCGTGTGTAACCCCAACGTTTATGACTGGGTAGTCTCCTCGGCGATGTGAGAGGTCCTGGTGTGAAAAGGAAGCCTCCTGGCCTAGCTTTTCAAGTAGGTCGTACACCCTTTCGCAAGCCTTGGAATACGGCCTCTTCTGCTCTGGTTTGTCGATGGGACGGCCGGCAAGAACCATGAAGACACGACCCTCAGAGTCGACGAATGGCACGGGGTTGCTAGGTGCTGATGAGAAAAAGCCTTGGAACCAAACTGAACAAGTACGTACATCCCATCCCAAGGGAATACGCGCACTCCCTTGGCCTGTAGTTCCTCAAGGGTGTACACTCGATCCTCTAGACCTCCCATGATCTCATCGGCCATCATGCCTGGTCCTTCCGTCGGGAGGGTCTTCTTTTTCTTCGAAACGTTGACACCGTACGCTCCCTTGGTGGCTGGAAGCTCAACATAGTCGATTCGACAGGGCGTCGTGGCCTGTAACGCCAAAGGCACGAGGGTGGAGAGGGTTTTCGGTCTGCGAGCGTGTCCGACCTCCGCGATCTCCTCATCACGTTTCCGCTTGCGAAACCGATGCTGGTAGGGGACGGAGTGGTTGGACATTTCTGCACCCTCGTGGACTCGAGGTGCATCTTTAACGGGCTGCTGGTCTGGTGCATCTTTAAGGGTCTGAGGATTCTTGAGGTCGTCAGCGTTTTGCTCGTTGAGGTCGTCAAGTTCTGCATCCTGAAGCCTCACGGAGGCCCGGAGCAGGACATCCAAGTCGAAGGAGTCTGTCGTTGGGCATTCAACTGGCCGACAGTCTTCGAATAATGACATCGGCGCCTTCGCTGTGTACCTGGGCTTGAGTATCAGTGAGAGATGCTGAAACCATCCAACAGGCCAAAATCGATCGCCGTTTGCTTGAGGGCCCCGGCCTTGGGTTAGTCATAGCCCCTCAAGCAAACGGCGATCGATTTCGGTTTGTCAGATGAAACGGGGTGGAAGGAGCTTACGCGTACGGATGGTCCAGGAGAGGGTTGGTGGGTGATTGTCGCGACGCGAGACCGTGTCGAGATCAATGATTGTTGAAGTGACACCATCACGTGATTGACGCGTCACTTCAACAACGGCGAAGGCTGAAGATGAACTTGACGTGAACGGACTGATCCCGTGGGTTCTACAAGGCGGCCTTTCCACAGGAATGACATCTCATCCAAGTGAGTCGTTTGTTTCTTTCAGGTATCTGGGTCTATTGACGGTTGAAATTTACAGGCAAACAATTTTTTGTATAGGTCACTACCGCCTCCATCGTGCGCAACAGCTTGAACGTCTCCACCCACTGCCGCGCATTCCTGCGGATTTCGAGGCCACGCGAACAACGAGTCTTAGCGTACGGATAGGCGGGTGTTCGGACGCGTTATCGAACGGCGTGGAATGAGTGAGAAGAGTACTGGAGGCGACGACCAAGCTGCTGGGGGAACAAATGCGAGTGAGTTGCCCGCTTTTACTATCTTCTGACGCTTTGGTTGACTTGGACTTACCAGTGGGATGCTCACTCTTGACCTTGAGCTCTCGGGGTGGGACTAGAGGCCGAGCCGGACGATTGTTCGGCTTCAAGTTGTGAATGCACGCACCCCAACATCTCTTTGTGCTGAGGCTTTCCAGGCCATTTAACATGGATCCCATGTTTACGGAGAAGGTCTTCAAGGAACTGCAGGTAAGCCCGATCTATGTCTTCCTTTGTGAGCTTACCCAAACCTCTGACTTCGTATTCCAGATTGCGAATGAGATGTCCACATCGCACGACCTCGTTTTCCAGCTCAACAACCCTTCGGACAGCCTGGTCGCGTTCGGCGACTGTGTCTCGGTGGAGAACCACCATCTTGGCTACAGAATCAAGAACCGCTTCCTCCGCATCGTGCATGAGGTCCTTTGGAGGGATGGGATTGGTGGATGTATGCACTTTGTTTGCCGGTGAGGAGCCAACCACCCCTCCCGAGGGGAAATGGTCGCTGGATTCGTCGCTGTGGTACGATTCGCCATCCTCAGCGGCAGCCTCTCGGGCCAACTGCTTGAGAAAGCACGGCGAAGAGTCCGATTGTTTCTTTGGAGAAAGTGGAGGTAAAGTGTAATCTGTTGAATGTGATTAACTCATGGAACGCTGACCTGTGTGTCTTAAACGAAAGACTCTACCTGTTCCCATCCGCCAGAACATCATCGAGGGAGGCACACCGACAGGCGAACGGTGGAGCTTGGTGAAACCTGCAACCAAGGTGAGGCATAGTTGAAACACACTTGGTTTATTCTCACCGGGCTTCCGTCGCTTCAGGATCCTCTCCAAGACGTCGGCCTGGGGCCTCTTTCTCTCCTTTGGTGTACAAGGGGGTGAGTGCATCTGTGTTGACTGGGAGGGTCTCGATTAAAGTTTCACCTTCCAGGCAATCCTGAACGGCTTGAACCCGGCAAATTGTTTGCTCCCTCCTTCCGTCTCGACTTTCAAATCCCGACAAGCCACCCGGACCCCCCAACGCGCTAATTGACGCGTCTGTGACGCGTTCAAGACGCGTCGCCTTTACAGTTCCTTCAAAATAAGGTTCAGCCACCGTATTGCGAGGCATAAAAGGCGAGCCAAAGGTGAGCTGAATCCTCTATCTCCTTTCTTCTGCAATGTCTCAGAACTCTCTTCCATCCAGCACTTTTTCTTTTTCCAACACTTCCGACATGCACATCGACACCGACCATTCCAGCAGCGACCACGCTGAACCTGGTGACACCTCTGACTCCAACATCGACCCGGCCCTCAGAGAGGCTCCTGCTCCAAAGTATGGGACGCCAAACGACATGTTGGCCATCGACGTGTTGATGAAGATGTTCGGCTTGCCTGCTCCACGAAAAAACGATCTCATGGGCCTTTTTCAGGTGATGCGATTTCTTATTTTTATTACCTTTCTGTCTCTGCTGACTCTCTCGCTCTCTTAAGATTGGCATGAAGGATCCTGAAGTCATGGCACCCGCTTTCGTGAAGTTTGCGGTTTACGTCATGGCATGCCTTTTCGCTGGTCAACAACGCATTCACGAGAGACTCGACGTGTTCATGGAGTCTGGAGGAACTGTACCAGGTGGAAACCTCCATGGTGTTTTGACAGAGTTGCAAAATCGTCTTGAGGACTCTTGGACGATGACCCAGGAACAAATTGTGAGTATTTGATAGCCCTTGCACAACATGGAGACTGATCACTATATCCATTCCAGCGAAACGTGAAGATCGTCTGCCAGGAGCAAATCTACAAAGCTGGAAGAACCCATTTCAAGCTGCTTCACAACGATATCTGGGTGAGTATAATTGTTCTGCTTTTGATGTTTCTTCACTAATGACCCTATTCCTAGAACCGCATGAAAAACAAGCAAGACCAATACCGTGTCGCCAACATCTTCGGAAGATCTCAACGTGAAAGGGTGTTCTTGAAGTGCATCAAGACCACCCTTTCTGCCGTTCGTAACAATTATCGTCAAGAAGTATGTGTACCTTCTTCTGAATTCAAGAGGTTTTTCTAACGCTTCATTCCGTTCTAGCTGGCCAAGAGTATTCACGGTGCCAAACGCTGCACTGCTCAGAAATTCACGCAAGACATCGTTTCCCGTTACTCACTCACTGAGACATCGAATCCGCAAGCTTATCTCATACAAGTCGTGCTCCTGGCAAGTGCTTGTTTTATTTTATTGTTTTATGCCATCTCTGACCCTGTTAGTATAGCGTGCGTTTACTCGAGGGCAAGGTGCCGACTACCTTGAGTCGGTCACCCAGGACATCGAGAACATGGGCGTTTCCGGTGAGAGTGGCGGTGAGAGCAACGACGACGATACCACCAGGGTCTCAAAGCGCAAGGCACCCGCCAGAGGTGGACGTGGTCGAGTGAAAGATGGTGAGGATTTCTGGGGCCTTGCCGACACATGGTTCGAGGAAAAGACAGAGAAATGGGGAGAGGAATATTCCAATGAGGGCTGGAAAAGGTACGTTTTAGCAGGTTCGGTTCAAGTGCACGTAGCTGATGGAGTTCTCATTGTAGCTTCATTGACGAGTTGATGGTTTTCGAAAACCGTACCGCTGCAGGCAAGAAACCTCACAAGAGGTCGAAGTCGGGCAAGTCGAAGTCTGGCAAGACTTCTCATGATCAAGGCCCTGTCGCAGGTCCCTCAACTGCAGCAGGATCGGTCGGACAAAGTGGGCAGATGGATGTAGACTGGCTCAGTCATTTCTAACCGTTCCTGTTTTTCAAAAGTCGTTTAAAATAATGAAATAAAATTGTTCCCTTTTGTCTGCTCTTGTCCTGACCTGAATGAACTGAAAGACAGGGGCGATTATTAAGCACATATACACGTGATCTGAATCCATCAATTCCGAAAGTTTCCTGAGTTGCCTCTGTTCCTTCCCTCATCGTCTGGCATCTCCCCTTTATTTCCCAACTGCGGCGTGGTTTTGTGTCCACGAAATGAACTCCAGCAGTGGGCGTATCCCTTCCCGGTCTGTGGGAACCGTCCTAGATGGTGCTGGTCGTTTTTGTCTCCCGCCCTCTTGTATTCCCAATTCCTTTTTTCTCAAGATGGATCTGTTTCCATTGAAGGCCATGCAGTGGGGTTGACCCATGTCCCAGCTTGTGGGATCGTGTTGAACGTGCTGGTTGTTCTTTATTTCCTTCCCCTCCTCTCTCGCTTTCCGTCTCTTTTTCACCAATTCCCAGTTTGAATTTGCCGGTATGTGTGCCATGATCTCTTCTTATCAGCATCAACTCATGGTTCTAATAGGCTTCAACGGTGTCATTTCGATCATCATGTTCAAGATCTGGGAATCAGAGGAAAGGGAGGTCGAGGGTTGTTTTAGTTGGAATTCGACGGTATGTCTGCCAGTCTTTCCTCTCAATATCACTCAGTGTTTTAACAGGCTTCAAGGGTGTCGTTTCGACCATCGTATTCAAGAGCTTGGACTCGGATCGATTGTGGAATAAGTACTTAGAAATGTTCATTATTGTGTAGTCCCTTGAACCAATAAAAAATTCGTTGTTATCTCTTATCCGATGGTGTGATGATTGGCCCGATCCAAATTTATGGAGTGACCAGGAGGGGCAGGGTGGCAAGCACATAGTAGAGATTATTCCCAAACATTGAATTTTATTGTGTTCCTATTAGTACACATGCAAACGAGCGGGCTGTTGTGGGAAACCCAATGCCATTGTTTTGTGAAGTCGATATAAGTAAATCAGATTTTATGCATGCCCCGGTAAATCTAATTTGTATTAGTAGGGCGGGTCACCCGTGTACATGGAAGTAAATTGGAGAATGGTAAATACCGTGATCAGGTGGACCGTGCTGTGCACATGGGAGATCGTACTCGTGTCATCGTATAACGTGGGCGATCTTCGGATATTCCGTTATCTCGACGACGACAATCCATCGATATCCATCTCCAACCCATCTTTGCCCTCCTCCCTCTTCAACTCCCAGCCACCTGAGGACGAGGGCGAATCATACGGAACCCTGGGGTCGCACAGGCACCTGCACTCGGACTTCCACTCTTCGCTCTCTCGGCCTTCTCTTTTCTTATCGGCACAAGGGGTCAGTTGGATGGTCTGTTCTGCTGGGATGGAAGCACATACCTGCGATGGTCTGGCTTCGGTGCAATCTTTCGGTAATGATAGTTGCTGCTGCCAGCTCGGTGTTCTCTGCAGCAAACAAGTCAGACATTTGCTTCGATATAGCGGCAGAAGGCGGCAGAAAAAAACACAACATACCTCACACTCCTGGACTTGCCCCGCCCACTTGCTTGGCGGCTCTTCTTCTGCGAAACAGTCTTCAGACTGGATCGACGATGAGCATTTGCCTGGTTTGAGTCTATGTTTGTGCTTTTTTTCGCCCCTTGCGGAAGCGAAGCCGTTTGACCCGGTCTGTTCGGCGACGGATAGCTTGGAACAGCGTAAGGCGTTGGAGGATCCTTGGGTGGAGTGACAGTACTGGCAGTGGATGTTGGAGTGGCATGGTGCTGTGCCGGTGCCGGTGCGAGTGGTTGGTGGGGCGGGGTTGGCGTTGGGAGTACTGTCGTGTTCACCGGGAGGTTGTCCCCCAGTGCCCCGTACAGGGACGATGAGGTCGGTTTGAAGGAGAACTTGGCCTCCAGCGTCAGTTGATCCAAGTGTTTCGTTGAGAAATTGAACATCGGGGATGTATTGGAGGTCCCGTTCAAAATGGTGGGGGATCAACAGGGCACGTTTATACAAGCTTGACCGTCCTTATAGGGCTGAGGTCCATACCGTGACACCCACACGTCCTACCAGCCCTTACATACCTTTTGGAGGGCACCTTGTATCATCGGCATCGATAGTACATAGCTGAAAGAAACAAATCTGTCAATCAAATCCGCACTGTATTCTGCCGCCTGCGCCACCATTGCCAACATCAGGCAGGGTCCCATTGTAGAGCCATCATCGAGACATCTGATCAGGTTTCGGCCTCTCATTATGCGCAGATTTACCTCAGTGTCCTGGTGAAGCCACAGCCCAGATATACCGTTACGATTTTGTTGTCAGTGGATCATAGTTTTGTGGAGTGCATACAGGCGATGTCATTGAGCGCCTGTGCGAGTTGAAGCGCTGAAACCGTCAGCTGGAGCCAAACTGGAGCATTGAGCGTTGAGACGTGGAAAGGGGCTGTGACGCAGGCCGCCATGATACGTAGTCGTGAGTGGTATGGGCAGACTTTGTACTTCCTCGTATCTAGACGACGCGAGAGTGGCCCAGCCTCGAAAGCGCTCATCGATCATCCGTCGTTGTTGAGGAAAGAAAGGAGGTGCATATTTTGGTTTCGGTGGCGTGGGAATGTGAAGTTGGTCTACTTTTACTTTGCTTTAAACGTGTATAAGACTTACACGCTGCGGACGGGGTCCGACATATAAACCTGGTTTCAATCCAGCCCGTTTATCTCTTACATTCCCTGTCACAGAATGACGCCAGGCCACGGTCTTACTCTACGGGCATCCCTTTCGTGAATAATAAACTTCAATTCAAGGTCATATTCATTCAGGCTTTATTTTACTTGAGCTACTAATCCAACTCCTCACAGGCATTGCGAGTAGTATGCTAGATTAATTCATGAGAATCGCATGACGGATAGATATAGGTAAGAAACACGTACGGTTGGAGTATTTGCAAGTGAAAGGAGAGACGCAGACGGTTCCTCCGGTCCATCCTTGACCACCGCATTGGCCGTACTGGGCGACGGTGCCACCAGAGCTGACGGGGGTGCTGGTGGAAGCAGGGTTCGAGGTGGTCGCTGGCTGGGTGTTAGTAGGAGTGGTGGTGGACCCAGAAGATCCTCCAGCAGAGAGCGTGATGGACGAGGAGCCGCTGCTCTGGTAACCCTCGGTGGCGAGGATCTGGTAGTTGAAGGAACCCATGGACATTCCGAGCGACTTCCATGCGTTGAAGTGGTTGGAGGTGGTGACGGTTCCTCCAGTACGGTGGGATTGACGAATCGACCAGTATTGGTTGAAGGTCGTGGTGCCTTGGATAGAGGGAGCGTTGACACGTTGGGTCTTGTAGATGTCGTAGGTCGATCCATCGGAGGTGACGGTGCCCATGTGAGTCAGCCCTGTGCTCGGGTTGTACGAACCAAAGTTGTCGCAGATGTAGTACTCGACGAGAGGGTTGGTGGTCCATCCGTAGACGGAGAGGTAAGAGTTTCCTCCAGGGTTGAAGGTTCCGCTGTAGGTGATGGTTCTGACGCGACAGCACGGTAAGTATTGTCATCGCCGTCTGTCGGGATGCACTCACTGGGCACTTCCTGGGTTCCAGCCGATTCCAGCAACGACGTCTTGGGAGGCAGAAGACCAGGTGAGACTGTACTGTCCAGTTCCGATGTTCATCGTCACTCCGCTGTTGTTCTGCTCCCAGAGAGAGTAGTAGTATCCACCAGCGTTTCCGGTGCTGCTCGTGGTGATGGTCGTGCGACGGTCAAGTTCTACCTCGGTCGCATTTCCGAACGATGGTCCGGGGGCGGCCAAGGCGACTGCTGCAGAGCAGAGGATGACGAGTGACTTGAAAGAGACCATTGTATCCTTTGGTGAGTTTTGGGAGTTGCTCGCGCAGCCCTTTTATTCGAGGTCGACGGTAAATATCCGGGCATAAAACATCGTTTTCTTTCGACGCGTGATAGAACGGAGATGCAGGTCTGCGGATAAATGGCCAGGATGACTTGGTCTTCAAAAATACACAATACAGCCGTTCGCTATATCCGTCCTTTGCGATGGTTATTTTTGTGTTCATCGGTGATCGTGGCGGTTTGAATGGTGTTAGAGCACTAAGATACTCCCTGATTCTGACGAACAGATACCCAGCTTGGTTTGGAATATATGGGTGGTGTATTCGGCGTCAAAATTTCCCTTTTCACAGTAAGCAGTACCGGAAAAGGATACCAGCGTATGAGCGTGGTAGTATGTGCATTCAAGTTCATCGGGCAAGTGGAGAGGATAATCGATGGTTGAAATGGTTTCTTGACGAGAATAATGTAAACCTGAAATCGGGATGACTGAACCATTGAGGATTCTACATTCTACGTTCCAAATTTCAACCCCTAATTCGACTTTCAAGGTGCAAGTTTTAGCTTGGGATGCGGCATGTGCCGGCGGCGGGAAAACGGCATCTCAAACAATTGCTTAACTTGGACGATTGTGCGGCGTGCCGAGCGTTGCCGAACAGCAACACTAGAAAAACTACTCGAACTCTAGGCAGTTAATCCCAAAAACGTATTCTCCCCCAGCCAAAGTTTCGTCAGAGAGTGGAAATTTAAATTCAGGGGTATCCTAAGATAACTCAGATCGAATCACACTAGTAGGAAGCATAGACAATCTCTTCGGGGTTGTCTCCCCGGGCCATGTGTGTTTTATCTACATCTCATGCCGTCGGTCATTCAAACAGTGAAAAGAAGCCAATTGCTGACATTGGACGTACCAGCGTTTGACTAGCGCCGGACGTAGATAGTCCTTCCTCAGGCCTCAGGAATGATCTCACCGCTTCCGTGCTTGAGTTTCGTTGTGATCGTTGTGACTTGGTTGTGACGGATGTGTGGCAACTGCAGTGATCAAATTCAGAGACTCATACCAAGTCTCAAAAATTTTCCAGTGGTACCATTAGATGTACTGCTACACTACACGTATATCATATGTTTAAAACAAAGAAATTTCGATATCTTCAGGTTCAGATATGAGGCCTGCGGGGGTCTATTTTTAGATGTGTTCTATTTTTAGATTTCGATCAGTGGTGTTCGTCGAGAAGTCAGAGTATCTAAACCCTTCGAAAAGGGCGCGACTGCGCTCAAAACCACGCTGACAGAGTTAATATCAGGCGGACCTTGTACAGTAGCTCTGAGATTGGGATGAACGTCTCAAAGGGCGGAACGGACCTATCGCGAGGGGAAGTCTCTACTCAAACCAGCCGCGTTGCAAATCGGTGTGTTCCTAATGTCTTTTTAGGTACAATTCTCTCTGTCTAACTCTATCCCTCGCATTGTAATGGGATGGGGGAGAAGCATAATACTGATTCCGTTCTACCAATAAAAGGCCTTTTGGTTGGCCTCAAATGTAGATGGGCCAACTCCGCCGACGATGGATTCTTGAAGGTCAAAAGCATGACTATGATGGATGGATTAAATATGCTAAGCCTCTTTGTCAACTCATTGTCAAAGTTTACAGTTCTTCAATCAAATAGAAATGTCTACAAAATTCTTTCTTGCTAGCGTCCAAGTCAACATATCCTCATTAAATCCTGTATCCAATACTATTCCGCAGTTGGTCCGCAACGTCAACTAAAAAGTGACATATCGCCTATGAATTGTTATCAATTTCTTAATCGATTCACATAGTTCAGTTATTTCTATATGCCTGCCACAATAACCCTTTTCCCGACTATGCACGCGAGTCACATTGACCTGAGGAAAACGTCAGAACAGCCACCTACGGAATGTTACCGGATGTATTTCGCTCGAGAGCCCCCCGCAAAATCGGATCCTTCCAAACGACGAATCAAATTCTTTGAACGACTGCCAAAAGCTGTCAAAGAACTTCAAAGAAGCAACATCAGATTGTACCCGTTGCCGCCCACGTGGGAGTCAAAACCCTGATTGCTCCCTCTTCACGTTCAAGTGGCATTCGACCGATCACCAACGGAATTGAGCCCTAGCCCCGCATGCATGGTTGAACACTGAACAGGCGCTCGCCGCCCCATTTCTTGTATAATTCGAGTGATCCCTTTCGTAAAATAATACCCAACAATCACT
The DNA here is from genome assembly GCA_019721455.1 of Psilocybe mexicana. Classification (NCBI taxonomy): domain Eukaryota; kingdom Fungi; phylum Basidiomycota; class Agaricomycetes; order Agaricales; family Agrocybaceae; genus Psilocybe; species Psilocybe mexicana. Next base: position 917 of record JAIFHD010011363.1, on the reverse strand, counting down.
GGATGCGAGGAAGGGCTGCAGTTGGTTCCTTTCAGGATCCCATATTTTCATGAAATCCCTCAAAAACTTGAACAAGCTGAGCACTTCTTTTCCCGCGCTCGATGCTCGCGCTATGACGTATACTATGGACATGCGTGGGTCGTGATTCACCTATGGAATGAATATTATCACCCAAATCCACAATACCAGGTCTGCGGCAGTCCTGTCAGGGGATCAACTCCGAGCAGCTTGTTTCTCTGATCAGTCGAGAAGTCTGTACAAATTCTGCCTGAAGGTTTAACCGAACCATGACGGACATTCTTCGCTATATGGATGTATTGCTCGCTGGCGCGGGGTGCAGTAACGTGTATGTAGTCAGATAGTTACTTTTGTGGTTCGACAAGGTTCGCGAGCGCCGCCTCTGTGGCTCTCGGAGATTCCTCATATCAAAACTATAAATAGCCATCGGCGAACCTCTGTCGGGTGAATAATAGGCGCGCCAAGGATTACCAAGGGGGGTTGATGCTGGTCTAGATACGGTGGTAGAACAATGCACAGATTCACTTCTAGTCTCAATACATTCTTGTTCGAAGGTCCAACATATGTTGAAAACACAACGATCCTACCTGGGGAAATAGAGGCATGGGGGAAACGGTACAATCAGGGTTTCGTAGAGAATCAGTAGAGTACTTTTCCATTTTAGCCAGGTCACACCCAGTCATATCCTTGTTTTGAGTCGCTACCAACTCTAACTGCTGAGGGGGTAAGCGTCCGTTCGCGCGATGGGCGACGGTTCTACTTCTTTCTACTCTGATGCCACATGTCGTGGGGTATTAAATCCGAGACTATTTTTAAACTCGTCAGAACGGCGAAATTAGAGGTAATCTCCTATTTTGTGGACGTTGCTTATTTCAAAGTCGTTTTCTGATGATCACGAG
>JAIFHD010011338.1:0-18177 GCA_019721455.1 Psilocybe mexicana | reverse complement strand
GCTCACTAAGATAGCGTCATCAACGGGCCGAGCACCATCTTTCAATTTACGATAGAAAAACGCTCCAAGACTAGGATACTCCCGGAGGTCTGAGGGTTCTATTTCGTCGAGATTGCATCCAAAAGAGTAGGCGTAGAGTCTAATGCCATAGGGCCGGAACCAGACAGGGAGTTCGAGCGAGTTTAGGTAACCCCAAAGGCGGGACATATTCCGCAGTGGTAGCGCGCCGATAACGTGTACCTAGCCGAAGAGCCAAATGTCAGCATTCTATTGTTCTGTGGGGTGTGTGGATGGTGGAGTGTGGATGAGAGGATATGACGAACATGCCAGGGACCTTTCAGCTTGATGACTTCAAGACCATCTTCATTGAGCTCGACCTCTTTTTGGGCACGCTTGACCTTCTTCCTGTATTGGATAGCGACGAGGAGCAGGGCACCGACCGCTAGGGGCAGTGGGTACCATTTTGTGGGCGTCTCTGTCCAGGCATTGACAAGCCTCCCTAAACGAGAACAAAAGAAAAAGTGTGAGCGATGACTAGGATTCGATCAGAGAGGGAGATGACAAGACAACAACGCACGATAGAACGGCAACCCAGAGCCAGCACCAGGTATGCCGCTTGGTCCCCCGCCAGCACCCGCACCCTCAGCGCCTGCTTTGGTGGAATAAGCCCTCCTCAGCCCTTGGTTCTTCACAGTCTTGAACAAGGCTGAGGTCTTGTTCGTGCTGTGGACCCAGCATCTAGCGACGACAGAGGAGGCGGAGCCGCATGAAGCATTGATGACTCTGGAGGCGGCGTAGAGGGGTTTCTTGCCCTTTGTGAGGATGGTCTTCCTAGAAAACAACATGAGAGGGTCGTTAATGTCGTGGTTTCTAGAGGCCGGGCATAAAAGGTGGTGGGGGAAAGAAGATAAGAGGGGAAACGCACGAGGACTTTGTTCCTAACAGCGTTACGGTATTTCCTGGCCGGTGAATTACGCGACCTGATATGGATATCATGGCTCTGAGTCTCTCTGCAATATTCAGGCTTTTTGGATCAGCGGGCTCAAGCCACTTGATGAGAGTGCTCAGGAAGAAGACGATGAGAAACGTATTTTTATTATTGTACAGGAATAAAGTTGTACACGAAAAAGGGCCTGCTCCAACTTGCCGAGCAGGACTCAAGTAAGTTATTTGGGAAGTCGGGATTGTATGTTAGGTATTCTCAACTGGAAAAGAGGAAACTTGGTGAGGTAGGGCGCCTATTGCTCACAACCATCTTCACGGGCTGGTTAGAGAGGTTTGTGTCTGACGACCTCAATACTACGAGGGTTATTAATGGCATCGACCCCCCCAAATGAGTTGTTGTCATGTGAAAACATAGACTTTCTTTTTAAACATAGCCAAATACAGCGTTCGGATCCCCTCTGAAAAGTCACCGTGACCATCCAACCACCATCCGACACATCCTTCATCGTTCACCTCACCACCCAGGTACCTGAGCCTGGTGGTCAGTGGCTACAATGTAGGTCCGTACGTAATATGGGAGATTCAGAAGTGGACATAGCAAGTCTCTTGTCGCAAAATTATTCAAAAGGACAAAGTCTCACCTTTTCACAAGGATTCTCGCCTCTGTAACCATCTGAATCAGAGTCGGCCAAGCACTCTCGCAGAGAAACAAAAGCATGGGTTCAGGTCATGTTATTACATCCACCACGAAGAACATGGAAATTCTTGTGATAAGGGCGATTAATATTGCATTTGGCAGCTGGTTCATCTGGTCGCATACATATGATATGTGACGGCGACAGAACCGTCTTTTTCTTCAATCCAATTTGCTGTGTGCAAACTATCAGCGCGATGGAAAAATCAAGCCCGTTTGGTTTTATAAACGACAGAATAGCAATCGCACTAAATATGAGTAATGCAAGCGGAATGTAAGAGTCCCATCATCGATCAGCACTCATAGCAAGTTTCTCGTGCCTTTCGGACAATGAAAGGAAGAGATTTACAGGCTTTGTGAATACATAAGCCAAAAGACAACGGGTCCTCGTCCTCACTGGCAGTTTTGGCTCAGTTAGTAAAACAGGCCTAATCCATGGACAGTCAAGTGCCGAATTTATATGAGTATAAAAATGTCCAAAGAGAAACGTAGTCACTCTCACACTCCCATTTTCCTCCGCCCACATTCCGTCAAAGAGTCCATCGATTTCAACAACAGCTGACGCACATGTACAAAGTCAACGCAGACTCGTAGGCGCTTGTTCGGCGGAGACGGCAATACCCGAGATCGGACCAGAGGATTCTGACGGTATTGTTCCAGGGTGCCAAAGACCACCACCACAACATTTGCCTGGCACAAGTGACAACACCACCAAAATTCGAACGAGCATGTTCTTCCTCCAATCTATGATCCAATTCTTGTTCAAAATCAGCCAAGTCATCGTTAAAACCTAACGAAAGGAGGGATACGTGAGACCCAACCAGACTCCCCTTGCCATTGTGATGGCGTGGAAGAGATCCCATGTGGTCGCTCAAGGTCCTCGAGTCCTTCATCATATATTTCGTGCGAAGATGATAGATAGGCGACGAGAAAGCCGTATTGGACTACGGTGGCTCTCCATCTTCCAATCCAGTACGTTCATCTTTCGCTGAAGGAAGATGCCATTTCGACTGAACATTCTCGACCTTTCAGCCAAGTAAAAGGCAGATTCCTAAGAAGGATTTGACTCGAACGAGGTCGTCGTGTCGTTGTCATGATGTTGCCTCTTGCTTTACTTGCAGGATTTCTTTATTGTTGCTCTTTCACGTTGGCGTTTGTTCAACAGACCCCTTTTGGTGCGTTCGACAATCTTCAAGACGCGTCGCGTCGCGCACTCACAACCTCTCGATAGGAGGCAACCAACAACCTTATGAAGAAGGACTCTTCACACCCCTCGAAGGCTTCTCTACCTTGTCCGACACCCAATTCACGACCCTTGCGCATCCTGCGTTTCCCCGATACAGCATTCGAGTAAAGAAGTCGAGGTTCTGTGACGGGACGGTCAAGTGAGTGGTTAAGTTAAGTTAAGGCCTATATCGCTGACTTATGGCTATGGGGCATTAGCTCTTATACCGGATATATTGACATCGAAGCCCGACATATCTTTTTCTACTTCTTCGAGAGCAGGAGAAGTCCGTATGAAGATGATGTTATTTTTTGGGTGAATGGCGGTACGTGTACTTTCGTTCGTTCACTGGGTGTTCTTGTCTGTCTACATGCTCATTTCACGTCGTCGCCGCAGGTCCTGGTGGTTCATCTGCGATGGGTCTGTTTATGGAACTCGGTGGGTTACCCCGACCGCTAAATTCTTTGAGTTCGTTGATTCTGATGTGTTTAAAAAGGTCCCTGCAAGATAACGGACGCCAGTGGACCCAAATTTAACCCGTACTCCTGGAACACCAATGCCAACGTACTATTCGTAGATCAGCCTATTGGTGTTGGTTACTCGTATGCGGATTACGGTGAAACTGTAGTAAGTCTCCAATCATGTAGGTATATCAGCTCAAAGTTCTTATTTTGCCTGGGTAGAGCACAACAGAAGAAGCAGCAAAGGATATGGCTGCCTTCGTTGCCATCTTCTTCGAGAATACCAAGTTGAAGGGCAGATCATTCCACATGGCCAGCGAATCATACGGCGTAAGGTTCCTTCATGCTTTCATTCATTTATTTCTTTTGCTAATTAAACCGTCACAATCTTTAGGGTCGTTACATCCCTCTATTCGCAGCTGAGATCATCGATCAAAACAAGAAATTGGTTGAGCTGGGTGGTCAACCCATTAATCTGACGTCTATCATGATTGGTACGATTTTCTTTTTTGCCTTTCGAGTATGTATATTGGTTTATGGTTCTATGCGCCCCGTAGGAAATGGATTTACCGACTTTCACACAATGTTTCCTTCTTTCTTTGATATGGCTTGCACGGCTGCATCTGTGGGCCCAGTCCTCGACATCAAGTAAGTAAGCCTAAAACAATGATACATTAAATTTCGATACTGACGCAAATACTTACATCTTTCCCCGAATCTTAGGACCTGTGTCGCAATGAAACAAGCTGTTCGTTGAATCCGAGCCTACCTTCTTTCTTTCTTTTTTTATTGACGAACCCTGTTGATTTCCCTCCAGTTACCACGGTGCCAAAAATGGTTGAAAGAGTCGTGTTGGGATATCTTGGACTCGATTTCATGTTCGGCGGCCAATGAATTTTGTTTCAACGAGTTGATGCTTCCGGTCTATGAATCGGGTGAGTAGGGGGATTTTTTCCCTTTTTTTTGCTTTCTCTGCGGCCCGAATGAACTCATGCTTGTTTAAATGGAATGCAGGGCTTAACCCTTTCTTCATCACCCGCAAATGCGAAGGAACCATTGAAGAAACGACGTGTTATTCGGAAACAACGTGAGCCCCGCTTGCCCTCTTTCTCTAAAACAATACCCTTATCTTCATGACCCCAGACACGTCCAAACCTACCTCAACCTCCCAGAAGTCAGAACCACACTCGGAACCGACCCCTCGCCTCAAAACTTCACTCTAATCGCCAAAGACATCAACCGCGCATTCGACCTCACCCTCGACTCATTCCGGCCTAGCCAGCACCACGTCGCCTCCCTCCTCGAACGCGGCGTTCGCGTGCTCGTCTTTGTTGGGACAAGTGATTGGATATGTAATCATCTAGGCAACGAGCGGTGGACGGTGGATTTGGAGTGGGGTGGGAAGGAGGAGTTTGGGAGGGCGGAGATGAGGGAGTGGAGGGAGGATGGGAGGGAGGTGTGGTTGACGAGGAGTGCGAGGGGGATGACGTATGTTAGGGTTTGGGATGCGGGGCATATGGTATGTGGATTTCTTTTTTTGATGTTGGGAAGGATTGAAGCTGATTTCTTTAATCTAGGTTCCTTATGATAAACCCAAGGAGGCACTCGAGCTCGTCAATAGATGGATGCGTGAACAGGACTTGTAGTCCCCGTATCCGACCTGACCTATAGCCTATAGGGGACAAATGAGTACCACTGCGCCCAGCCCTGAGCCCACTGCATCACATTCTCGACTCTCTTGAATCTTCGTTCCCAGTACCACAATAATAACATTACACCTACTCGAACCAGGATCAACATATGTCATACTCATTTAACTCGACGTTGTTTAACTCGATGCCTCGTCGCCGAGAAAAGCGTTACACCAACTTACCACACAGGTAGGTAGAAAGGGCACATATCATTTTTTAGGTGGCATGTTTTGAAATTTTTGGAATCCTGTAAGTATGTATAAGGGGAGGGATTCTTACATGCCATATATGACTGTTATGACAGCTTGACAGTGGACCCTGAACTTGAAACTTGTTACTTCACGGCGTGACGGCATCTGACGACACCCACATACCCACACACAGATGTCAAGGACACATCGATCTCCTTCGGTGTGTCTTTATCTCTTCACAGGCATTTGATACCTTATTCCTAGGAACCTCTACCTCACCATGCCACCGGGTGTCCCAAATATTTCAGCGCTTTCGCAGCATCAAATCAACCTGTTCTTCCGCAACAACCCTTCGGTTACGCAAGAACAATGTGACACGATGGCTCAAGAGATAACGGGCCACGAAGTGACTCCAACGGCATCGCAGGGCGGAAGCAGCTACAGCGTTGAATGTGGCGAAATGGTCGTACAGTTCCGCTCTGCCGACGCAGCTCTGGACATGGATCTTATCCGAACCATCGAGGTCGCCTATGAAGGCTTCGCGCCACGACACGAGTACCGAGGTCAACTAGGCGGTCTCCACGTCTATGTGATGAATAATCTAGGTGGTTGCTGCATGTACCTTGCTCGAAATGAGTTGTATGCCAATGACTACCAGCTCCTAAGGACTGCGATCGATGACTATGCCAGGCTAGTATTAAACCCGTCTGGTCTGAGCGCTCAGCTAACCAAGTCAGTGTAGATTCTTTGCCTCGGCATATCACAACACGCCAAGTGCCATGGTGCGTCCTCAGGCTGATCGCAAGCAGCTATCAGAGAAGTACACGTCCCAGCTCCAATAGCTACGTCAAGGCCTTCCTAAGCGCTTTCACGCAAAGCTCGACGAACTCATTCCCCAAGTCCCGGACCTCTTCGCCGATGAGTGGCCGCTTGTCCCAAACCATTCCGACCTCGTCGAGAACAATATCCACATCGACACTGCCACTGGCAAGATTTTGGGCATCTGCGACTGGATAGAAGCCGAGATCAGCCCTTTTGGCATGTCTCTTGGAGGCCTCGAGACCGGGCACCGGTTTTTTACCGTGGCACGGGCGTGGCGGGCGTGGTAGGGGCGTTCGAGGCGTGGCACGCCCGGGCGTGTTGTGACGCCCCAGCGTGAATACTTCAGGAACGAGTTAGCTGAAAGTAGAGAGCCACGCAATGACGTGGCAGGGGACTCGAGTCGTCGAGTCGGTGATAGGCTATTGGCGATCTTCCTGGGGCGAGCTAGGATCCTGGGATAGAGGATCCGACGCTCAGAGCGCCGTTCGTATGTCTGATACGACGCGTAGGGTGGAAAGAGCAAGGCAAAGGTATAAATTGTAGATAAGAAACCGTAACTACAATTACAAGAAAGTAAAAAGTCCTAGACGAGGCCGTAGCCTAACAAGAGTAAATAAAGCAGAAAAAACGGGCTACCGATGATATCAAGAAAAGTACGAAGTATACTATGCTAGGTCACAAAGCCCCCCCGTCGGTAGTCTGTTGCTTCCTTCGAGCGCCGCCTCGTTTTCCTCTCTTGGTAGGGGCCACTGGATCCGCTGGTAGACCTAAGCGAGCTGCAAGATTCGGATGACTCAACCTTGTCGAGGGTTCTTCTTCTATATGAGCAGAAGTGAGTAGGCGTCCGAGGTAAACTCCTCCCTCCCATCTATCAGCCGCCCATCCTCCCACGGAGTTATACTCTGTCGGCGGAACGTAGTCACACTTCACATGATGACCGTTTTTTGTCCATCGATCAGCGACCATTCCTCTGAAGAGAGTAGCTTTCTCGATTGAAGCGAAAGCGAGCCAAAAAACTTGATGGCCTTTCTCGTTCGTACGGAATATACGCTGTACCTTAGCACCATGGCACAGCTTTTCGACCCCGAATATCCACTGTAAAATATTGTCCCAGCAAAATATGATCGGGATATTCCATAACACCAAAAAGCGAGATTGGCCAGAGGCCTCGATGGTTGAAAGCACTCCTACGGGAGCGGTTTGAGCGGCAGGGAATAGGCTTAACGTCTGTTGAGATATTGCGGGAGGACCGCGGTTAGGAACGAACACCTCTACAGAAGAATTGGACTCGTAAGGTGGCGGCATTTCTAGGCGATCTAATAGGCGAATCCTTCCTGGGCTAGCGGAACGACGACGAGGCGCGGGTGAGATCGAACGAAAAGAGTGTTGTCGGGAAGGAGCGGGCAAGGGATCCTGTTGACGAGGAGGAGATTCGTAAGGGTTGCGACGACCTCTTTCCCTAGATCGGGAGCTGGATCGACCGCGGCGGGACCGCTCATTCTCTCGGTAAGTGGGCCTGTAATAATCCCCCCGCCCTCTCTGAAATTCGCTGATTCTCCTTTCGGGGGACGGTTGCCGACCTCTTGACACCGATGTAGTAGTTCCAACAGGAGTAATCCGAACGAGAGCCCTCGATTGACTAGTAGATTCCGTGACGACATTTGATGTTGAGCCTTGAGCCGTGGAGGCGAAAATATTGGTTTCGACGATGTCCATGTGCTGCACGTCATCGCTCGCACCGCCCAAAGAGACAACGTCGCATTCATCGGCTTCTTCATGCAAGGCGGTAGGGGGAGCGACGTCCAAAGTTACGGAGACGTAAGCACGGCCGACGTCACCTCTCTCCGGCCGTCTATCCTTGTAACACCAGAATGATGCTCGTTTATCGAGTCTCCTGTCGGAATCGTCCAAAGATTCGGTGTAAATCCAACTGGGAGCGGGTAGCCCAAAAACAGAAATATCGGCGTCGTAATGTCGAGGAATAGACAGGGGTTCGTTCAAGTAGAGGATGCGTTTTCGAGCGCGGTCGTAGTATTTAAATTCTCCGCCCTCATATGCCGCGTAGTTTGCTGACCTTTTACGCAGGCAAATCGTGTCCTTGCCTCTCACATCTTGTACCCAATGCGACCATTTCCCTTCAGACGATTCGATCATTACAGGAGGCGGAATCAACTTGCCATCGAATTCCTCGATTGTTGATCCCGACGACGACGGATTGCTCGAGTTTACTTCAGGAAGGGTGGGGTCGGTGTATTTCCCGTCCGTCAAGCCTTGACCGTTCGGTGTTGAAAGCAAACGTTCCCGTACAGAACTTCTCTCGAGATCAGCATACCGAGCGATACTCGGATCGTCGTTCAGCCGCAGGAAAGTTTGGCCTCGTAATGACAAGCCCCGTTCGTAGATCCGAATCTCCCTTTCGTAGGTGGTTAGGAATGTCCCGGCCAGCATGGTTAGACAGCGCAATTGAGTTCTTTCGATTCGATTCCAGTCCTCGTCGCTGTCTCCCTCGTGAACTATATAACATGGCACTCTGTTGTTCAAGAGCCATTTGCCATTATGTTCGTCGCAGCCATTTAACCAAACCCCCAACATCGTTTCGTCCGCCGTAGGGATACCGTCCGAGAAACCAAGATCGCCCAAGTTTCGAAGTAACGCGTCCACCAGTCTGTTCCAGGCAGATAACTCCTTAATGTCCCTCTGAACGGTCGCAAGCCAGTCGACCGCGTCGTCGACCACTAGTTCGCCCTCCAGTCTATTGATCGAGTTTTCATGAAGATGGAGAGGTCGGTTTTCCCATAGTCCTTGGTTTGTAGCTGCTATTCGACTTCGCTCTTCCATGGCATGCAATAGTCGTAACACTCTTGTACGAAGCGACTTCAAGAGTTCAGGGTGAAAGGATCCCCTAGTCACCGTAAATTGCGGAATCCATACGTCTTGAAACATAGCGTTTTCAGGACGACCGTCTCGGGACCATTTTCGAATGAAACCTAACCAAGGTCGATCTGGATCATAATGTTGGGGCGAGACAGTGTAATCGAATCTCCCTAGTTGTCCGTCGGAACGTCGTTCGGGGCCGCTTAGATCCATTCCCAACTTCGCATTGGCAGCTCGCACACCGGGGTAATAAGCGTGTAGCGACGCGTTAGGCGACCATAGTTCAAAGACTCGGTCACGAATTCGAACCATCCGGTGACACAGAATCGAAAATCGCGGAAGACAGAACTTCATGGCATCGTAGACGACTGGGGGGAGCATGTACCCGGCTAAAGCGGACGTTCGTTCCGTGAGGAATAGGTAGGCCGACGTTGGAGCCATGTCAGGGAAGTATGAAGGTAAGGTCGTCGTTGATCCAAAGGCTTCCAACGTAGTGGAGGCCTAATTCACTGAAGTTCTTCCAAAGCCAAAGCAGCCTCTGAGGCGCTGTAGCTAATTCGAGACTTCTCGACAAAAGCAGTCTATTCAAAGCAGTTGCAGCTCTCAAGCGCAATCTGCTAATCAATCCTGGCAGTGGGAAGAAAGAAAATAAGAGCGACGTGTCAGGGACATCTAGCCCTACTCGGCTAATGCCGAAGATATCTAAATAAGAGTGCTAACTAAATTAATTTAATATTATTTTTACACTACGAAATTATACATATTCTAAAATCCAAGAAAAAGGGGTTGGACGAGGAAAAAGGGCGAATGAAGCATCGAAACTAAATCAGGCCGTGCAGAGTGAGATATTCGCGTTTAAGGGTAGGGCTGTTGCGCAGAGCGTCTTCCGAAATCCAATCATCTTCTGTGGGATCGAAGCCCTTCCAGCGCACAAGATATTCGCGTCGATTACCGGTGGCTTTGTTTGATAGGCGATGCCCTAGAATCGCTTCGACTTCATATTCCTCGTTATCGTTAAAATCGGGCCGAGTAGAAGGCAACGTAGTACGGTCGCCGAACTCTTCCGGAGACGGTCGGTATTTCTTGAGATGTTCCAGGTTGAAAACAGGATGCATAGGAAAGCTTGCCGGTAATCTAAGTCGATAAACCATAGGGTTAATGACTTCCATTACCTCGAACGGCCCCAGGGTTCTTTGGACGAGTTTTCTACCCGTTCCTTTCGCGTCAACCAACTTCAAAGTGTGGGGATTAATAAGGACATAGTCTCCCACTTTGATTTCTTCGATCGGTCGTCGTCCTTTATTATAAGCTTTAGCCTGTTTCTCCTGAGCAAGGACGAGAGCATTCCGAGCGGAATTCCGAACACTTCGCAGGGTCTCCAGAAACGTTTCCGCTTTCTGACTGGGTAGGAAAGGCCTGCTAGAGGGATCTATTTCCTGATTTAAAGTCGAAGTCGATAATCTGGGGTGGTATCCGAATAGCAGAAAGTTCGGGCTATGTAAGGTTGACGAATGAACTGCTGAGTTGTAGGCAAAAGCAAGCACGCTGAGCCATTGCGCCCACGTTGAACGATTCTCAGCAACGTATGCTCTCAGCATTTGCTCCAAGGTCGCATTCAGGATTTCCGTTTGACCATCAGTTTGAGGATGGTGTGATGAAGACAAGGCCATTACAGCGCCATAATGCTTCACTATCGATTTCCAAAAACCTGTCGCCCATCGCGGGTCTCTATCTGAAATGATTCTTTCCGGCAAGCCGAAAACATTGACGATCCGTTCAGTAAAGAGTTTGGCGAATCCGTTCTGATCGAGAGAGTTGTAGGTCGGAATGATGGTCGCAAATTTAGTGAGTTTGTCGACAATCACTAATACGGCGGTGTATTTTTCGGCACCTGATGGAGGTAGTCCAGTGATTAGATCTATAGTGACAGTAGAATAAGGGCGGGCAGGGATGTGAGAGGGACGTACAGCCCCCATCTGTTTGCGATGATCAACCTTGATCTTCTGACAGACATCGCAAGTTTGAGTGTACAGCGTAGCATCCTTCTCCATATTCTTCCAATAAAACACCTCCTGTAATCGTAAGAGGAATCTCTTAGGACCTGCGTGAGCGCTTTCAAACGGCGAATCGTGAATCCATTTTAGTACGTAGTTGACCTTTGATCTCGGAACACAGAGCTTGGCGTTGAAGTCTGCATCAAAGAAGTAAAGTAATCCATTCTTTCCTTTTCTAAAGTGCGAAGGGGTGACGACGGTGGAATGGCTCGGCACTTCATCGACATATCGTGTCTTCAGGAAGGGATCCATCTTGTACCCTTCGATGAATTGATTAATCATTTCAGAATTCATAGATACTAGCAAATGAGGCTTTGGCTCCTTTTCTTCTCTTTGGTAGTCATAGGAGTCTCTGATCTGGCTAGACGACGAGGAAGGGTAGGTCCAATGGTCGCCTTCGGGGAAGGGTAATGGGGATTCGATTTCAGAGAGTTCTTCGGTATCTTCAGAGTGTTGATCAGAGTGATTCGGTCCAAGCTCTTCTCGTGGATTCAGTTCTTCCTTCGTTTCGAGAACAGGAGTTCCGTCAATGTGTTGGCCGACGAGCTCCTCTTTCGTAGCCTTATATTTACTTCTCGTATGAACTGGAGTCGCGTAGTTCTCGATTACATCTTCCCACCACCATACCGAAAAGGCTGCCCGAATAGCTGGAGCGTAAGTGCCTCTGTCTTCGGCTTCTTGGGCTGCAGATCGTTTTTCCTCGCTTTGGGAAATATTCGGTAAGTCGTCTCGAACAGGAGAGCTATGCGGCGGTATTCTCGGCATTCTGGACAGCGGGTCCACATTTGAGTGTACTCTTCCGGGTCGATGTACTATTATGAGTCCAGGATAGGCTGCAAAGACCGCCCCCCACGCCGCTAATCTCCTGTTTGCGTTCTCGTAAACACGAGCCCACTGCAGAGCGGCATGATCAGTGATTAAGATGATCTTTTCTCCTTCAATGAAAGGCTGGAATTTGACAAGCGCCTCTTTCGCTCCAAGAGCTTCCCGTTCAGTAGCGCTGTAGTTGCGCTCCGCCGGCTTCAGAGTCCTGCTCCAGTACGCGATAACTCTCTCTACGTGGACGTAAGTTTCATCAAAAGTTGCGCCCCAAGAGTCGGCTTCCGAACGCTCGTCTAATTCCTTCGTCAGTTTGACAAACAGCGACGGAACTGGAAGTCGGGCTCGCCAAGCAGCCAGGAGACGATCATAAACAGGCGATCCCTCAAGATCCTTCACTTGTATACGCTGGACTTGCTGCAAACTCGCGCCTAGCGCAACATCTGAGGCATCGGTGTACAACCTATAAGGAGATCCTTGAACTGGATGTCCCAGGACTGGAGCGGCAGCGAGTGCGTCCTTCGCTTGTTGCCAAGCGATTTCATGCTCTTGCAGCCATTGCCATTTGACTCCCTTCCGCAGCAAGGTGAATAACGGCGCCGCGATAAAGGAATAGAAAGGAATGTATTGAGAGAAGTAGACCACCATTCCTAAAAAACGCTGTAGTTCGTGAACTGAGCGCGGTCGCTCAAGCTCCATTATTGCCGCTACTTTTTCCGCATGAGTCGAAAGGCCTAAACGTGAAACCTTCTGGCCGAGTAGCAGTATAGAGGAATAGCCTATGAAGCATTTAGGCGGAGACAGAGTGATGCCAGCTTTAGCTATGGCACCTAAGACTTTATCCAAGTGGATTAAATGATCGTCCCAATTCTTTGAGAAGACTACGATGTCGTCAATGTAGACCAAAGCAAATAGCCATAGATATGGAGCCAAGACGCCCTGCATGATTCGCTGAAAGATGGACGGGCCGTTGCGAAGTCCAAAAGGCATGCGTTTGAACTGGAACAGGCCCAGGTGACATCGGAACGCAGTTTTATCCTTCTCCTCCTCATCCATTTCCAACTGAGTGAAACCAGCGAGGGCATCAAACGAAGATAATACTTGCGACCCCGAAAGAGCTTGTATGATTTCCGACTGACGGGGGATCGGAAATTCGTCTGGAATGGTATGAGCGTTCAATTTCCGGTAATCCACTACTAATCGTGGTTTCCCGTTGCGATAGACAACCACGACAGGAAAACCCCAAGGGCTCACCGAAGGCTCAATCACCTCAGCTTCGAACCAAGCTTTCACTTGTTTTTCAATGACCTCCCGTTTAGCTGGTGAAGCACCGTACATAGGAACCGAGATTGGTTTAGTACCAGGTTTCAACGGGACTTCAACCTTCGCCTGTACATGGCCGAGACGACCGTCGACTCCGAAGGCAGCTATGTTCTTCCTCAGAACCTCAGCCAATTTCGGTCGCACTTCATCTGGTATATCAGGTCCCAGATTGACGAGGTCGGCTATTTCTCCAGACAGAGGTTCATCAGGTAACGCCGAAGTTTTGGGTCCCCAAGAATCGTCATCTTCCAATTTATCGTTTGAAGGAGGAGGAGCTGAAGTAGCACTACCTAAATCCTGTTCTCGTAAGGTACCGGATATAACAGCAGAAATGCGTTCTGCCGACGCGATATATCGATCGATTTCTGATTCCTTAGGGTTATCTAGCTCGTCTGGGTGCAGCAAATGACCCACCACGTCCCCGACGCGAATATACCACGGACGAGAGCTCGGGTTAGCAATCGCTAAGTATGGGTTTGCAACGTTTATCCAAGTGGTCGGAGCTGCTAAAACGTCGGCGGTGTCTGTCCCGATCAACACTCTTTCGACCAGCCATTCCTCTTGAGACCCAAAAGGAGCGGAGATCTTCACATTATGAACTGATCCGGGTGCAATCTTAACGTCCTCGATAGCAATTACTGGCAGCGAATCCGAACTTCGACGTACTTTCGCCCTTATTCGAGCCAGAGTTTTCGCTCGAACAAAAGGTTGAGCAGTAAAGGCCTGACGAATTTCGAATCCGAGATCAACAGTCGCAGCCGATGACGCTTCAATAATGTACTGATTGTCGCGCCCGACTAGTACTTCGTTTTGTCCGGAGGCTCGCCTGACAAGACCCAATTCATAAGTGGTTTGGAAGTCTTCCCCTACAAGCAGTGGCACTTTCATTCCCCGCACGACATACGCTTCTAACTCGAAGCTGATAACAGTGCCATCCGTGGCGGTCGCAAACAACGTAGTACGAGTATAACCGAGAACAGAAGCATTCCCAGTGAGATGATACAATTTCATCCGCAATCCCTCCTTTATTTTTGGCAGGCCGGGCACCGTCTTGTAGTAATCTTCCGACATTAGGGTTATGTCCGCTCCAGAATCTAATCGAGTACGCAAAGGTTCGCCGTCCAGAGAATGGATTCTGGCTTTTATGTGTAAAGCCCGAGATCCCAATGATCCTAAACCTTCAGGCAACGCGCGTCCCTTCTTTGCTACATACACCGGAGCACCATTCACGTCCGTAATTCGAGAATCGGGCAGCGGTTTGCTTGTTCGCGACTTAAATTCCTGACGCCGAACATGCCTCGGAACTGAATTGTTATCCTTATCCGGCGCTTTCTCTTTTCCTTTTTTCTCGAACTGCATACGACGGCGATAGTTGCGATTGTAGACAGTAGCAGCTAAAGGAGTATATGGAGGTGGGTCAGGGGCTTGCACCTCCACGTTGAACACCTCAGATGAATACTCAGGACGATCCTCAGACGCATAAGCCGAAACAGTATTCATTTCAACGATCATAGCTACATATTCCCTTTCCATTTCGTCTTCTACGTCCCTATCCAAATCTACCGAAATGACATTCGCGTTACGAAGCGCCTTGAATCGACCGAAATGAGGGCATTCCTGATAAAAGTGTTTCGGACTGGTGCAGATGTAACACACTCCCTTAGGAGCTCTTTTACTAACAACGGTATCGTCTCTAGCGAAGGAGTAACCGCTAATCGTTCGCCCTGCTGGGAATTCGATATGGCCAGGAGCTGAGGGGGGAGGAGGACCTTTAGACTTGTCGGGGCGCCGAGATGACGACGACGATATCATCACCGCTTTGTGCTCGTCTTCACCAGATATCTCTTCGGACTCCTCGTAGTCTTCACCTTCCGTTTCCACGTTATTGACGAAGCGTCGTCTTCTCCGAAAGGACCGATTCACACTCATAGATGGGTTCGCAGATGAAAGCAATCTTGAACGTCGAATGTTCTCGGCAAGATGGTACTGATTTTCCAGAGCTTCACTCATCTTTGCTGCCATATTCTGTAATTCCAGAATCGAGGGACAAATGTACTCGTTCAAGGTCGTTCCCCATTCCGCAGGCGCGGTGCGAAGAACTCGTGCCACGGAGCTAGGTCCGTCGCTGTCATCAGAATGGAGGAACTGATGGTAGCGTATGCGACGTTGGATGAATCGTAAAGGAGTTTCTTCCGAATGTCCTCTTTGGCGGAACCGCATTTCCTCAAACTCTCGAACCCGAGCTCTTAACCAAGTATCATTCATGAACTGATTTCGTATCGCAACCAGCATGTAATCCCAATGTTGAGAAAGATACATTTTCTCAGGAAGTTGCAACGTATCCCACCATAGTTTAGCGTCACCGGACCAATTCTGTGTAGCAAGTTTGGCAAGGTCAATGCACATCCTGTCGCCTAGAATGGTCAATCCCGCAATCATGCTGAGATAGTCAATAAGGGTTTCCCCCTTTCCATCCCAGCTAGGTACACTTGTCAGGTTGATTTTATGATTTATTTGCCATACGAAATCATTATTGTTGGTGTTATTGGGAGGATTAGTTGCGTTTGGTCCAGGGGGTGGGGGAGGTGGAGGAGGAGGTGGAGGCGGTGGAGGAGGGGCGGGAGCGCCGGGAGCGGGAGCTGGAGCGCCAGGGGCAGGAGCTGGAGCGCCAGGGGCAGGTGCAGGAGCGCCTGGGGCGGGGGCTCCTCCGGAGCCACCAGGACCAGGAGGTCCGTTAGGGCCACCGGGGCCGTTGGGACCGCTAGGGCCATTAGGGCCGTTAGGACCGCCAGAACCGCCAGAACCGCCAGGGCCACCGGGTCCGTTAGGTCCTCCGGGAGCTCCAGGAGCAGGTGGACCACTAGGTACTGCTTGCCCCGACGGTTGTTGAGCAGATGGTGCCGTGGTAGTTTGGTTCTTGAAAGCATAACTAGTCCATGCCTTGGCTTGAGTGTTGGGGGGAATTTGGGTCGTCATCAATGGCCCCCCAGAGTTCGGTATGGATGGCATTTGTCCTACTCCCGGAAGAGATGAGATAGGGTGACGTCTGGTTATGCTGGATATCGAAGGAGGAGGGAGTAGCATAGGTGGCGCGGGCCGAACGGTCGCCGCCGCTACCACTGGTTGCGTTGAACTCGGTAACGAAACTTCCTTAGCAGCTCGCAACGCTTGGCTGATAGAGTCAGGTTCAAAAGGGACATATTCTTTGGAGAAGTAAACTTGACGTTCGCGAATAACAGATTCAGGAGCAGTTATTCTGGGAACTCGCTCATGATGTCTATAGGGACCAGCAGGCAAAGCGGGACGTTTCAGTTCAGCTTCTCTGCTAAACAAGAGACTTCGTCCCTCCAACGCTTCTTCACTCAACCCCGTGGTATAATCTCCTCGAGAGGCAAACGTGGCAACTTGTTGTAGAGGCGAAAGTAGCAAATAACGTTCTCTCTCTTCCGGCAAAGACGAGTTGTACGACGCGACGGATTCGCATTCGGGAAACGTAAGAGTACTTTTCTTGAGAGTGTTAGAATAGCTTCGAATTTGACAACCAGCTCTGAGACAACGTTTTTGAAGCATTGTACCCGTAAGAACTATAATAGTAGGTTCCGTATGACATGCCAGAATCTTAAGTAGTTTATAGTCAGGGTCGACCTTGAAAGCTCTTGACGTCGATTGATAAAAGAATTCTGCAAAAGCTTCTAAAACTTGGTGTAGCGCCAACACTACATGGCCAATTTCGATTAGACGTTCCTTGAATACCGAATAGACGACGACGTTAGGTTCAACCGATAGTTTAACCAGATCTTCCGTTTTGAAAACAAAATTGCCGAATTCCTCTATAGCATGCCCCAATCGATCCCAAAGACATCCTACGTGCGGGGTAGTGATTCTTAAGAGAATGTCCCGAATTAGTTCGGTTTCGTCACGGGTGCGATTTGGGAGTACTCCATTGCGGATACCGTATTCGAATAGAGGATCGGGATCTTCCTCGGCATTCCAGGGAGCATGGAAACGTTGAAGCGAATCTCGTAGAGACTCTCGATATAGCGGAACATCCTTCATATGATCTACTCCAGCGAAGACGGGATAGTCGTGAAACTCCAATAGATTTGGGTTGTACAGCCTAGGAGAGCTTTCGAACGTGATGTTCTTTCCCTTCGTAGTGCTCTGAGAGCGATCAGAATCCGGTCTCAACATAGCTTCAACCCCCAGCTCACTCAATTGGTCCGAACTAGTCGCGGTTGACCTAGGAGTATCGCTGACTTTAAGTTCGACTTCCTCAACGGGCTTACCAGCTCGCTCACTGTTCCCTTCGCCGACACTAGCGCTACCGACGAGCGGAGCGGCTGAGTTCTCGGGAAATTGGGAGCCAGAAGCGCGCGGTGATTCGCCGGACGGTCGGGGAATCTTCGACTGACTCTTACTAGAGCGAGTTAAAAGATCCATGGGAAGGGGATGAGGAGATATGGAAGGGGAGTTGGCGAAGGTCTTGAGAGAATTGTATGTGGTTCGTGGTTTATCCTTGGTCTTCTGGAAGCTTGGACCTGGGGGAGGAGCAGCGGCTTTTGGCGGCATAGACAAAGTTTGGAAAGGAGGGGAAGGAAAGAGAGAATATGAATTCCTTCAGGTTATGTAGTAGACTGAAATTTGGGGAGGCGGAACTTCTCAATTATCGCTTATCGATGAATTTTGATGGTAATATATGGTAGTCGTGATGAACACCGAAAAAATTACAGGTATTTGAAATGAACGCAAAAAGGTCCATATCATGATGGGTCCTATCATTTTGACCAAGTGGAAAGGAAAGGAATAGCGGCCAGACGGCGCTCATCCTATCCTTCCCTGGACAATTTGAAGGACCTCCTTCATGAGGTGGACGAAGGAGTTGCAGCTGATTTAAAGCGCATCTCCTAGATCAGCCTCTCTCATTCCTTTATGAAGTTCCGCGGTGCCCCCACCATTGTGACGCCCCAGCGTGAATACTTCAGGAACGAGTTAGCTGAAAGTAGAGAGCCACGCAATGACGTGGCAGGGGACTCGAGTCGTCGAGTCGGTGATAGGCTATTGGCGATCTTCCTGGGGCG
>JAIFHD010011277.1:0-22043 GCA_019721455.1 Psilocybe mexicana | reverse complement strand
AAATGGAACGAGGATAAGGATATCTAAGGTGTTCAGATGAATCGCCCCCGTTATCGATGGACTCTAGGATCAATGACATGCGACAAGGGAAACAGGTGGTGATTGCGACTTGTATCGATTGGAGATAATGAAACAAAGGGGCTAGGCCGACAGGGAAGGGTTCGCCGCTGCATGTGTGCATGCATAAATGGGAAGGTAGCTTGTCGGACACGTCGCATCTGAATTGGCCAATGGACTCGGGGAAGAATTAAAAAACTGGAAAATATCAGTTTGGAAGAATCTTGACAGTGTTTATGAATGAGGAGGAGGATGAGGAAACTGGCCATCGCGATTTGAAGGTACGGGGTGTCTAGGGAGGGAAGTCGGGTTGATGCGAACGAGTTTCAAACATCGATTATGCGTTCCCTTCCCTCCTCTTTCTCCCCCGTCCGCTTTCCTGTTATACAATGGCTGGTTGGTTGGTGACTGATGAATTAGAAAGATCCTGGACGATGTTTTCCAAAAGCAAAAGAGCAAGAGCAAAAACGGTCAAGAAACGGCCTGCCGGATGGTGCTAGCGTGTAGTGTGTTTGACCTTTTGGACCGGGTTATGGGGAATGTCCGCAAGGGATAAACGGTAACCACGGTCGTACAAGGTCGCAGTGGGTTCAGGCACACTATCACTGCACATCCACAAGCAGATTTCGTTCAAGAATGTATTTGCCTTCCTTGTACTTTTGAGATGGTTCATACGCCTTGTCCTATAATCAAAAAGGTATTTTTGTGAGTGACTGGGAATGTGGCAGAAGGCAATCAATCGGATTGGATTTACGTATTTCCAGCCGAGGGTTGTGCCGCATTTACAGCAGTAGATATCCCGAACGGTGTGGTTGCCTGTGGTCATCGGACGGTCATCTGGCTCGCCTTCGATAACATTGACACTAAGAAGGGTATCAGACAGGGTGCATTCGGAATTCTGTGAGGCAACTTACACGCCATCGAAGAGGTAGGCCCGACCATGCTGTCCGTTGAACGCCTAGTGCAGCGAAATGAAATCAGTGCTTGGTGATGAACAAGACGGGGGTGCTTACACGGGACATCATGCTGTGGATGGTGGCAAGGTGGGTCTTGCAAGTCGAGCAACCATAGACGCGGTCCCCAGAAAGATAACGACGATAGCTCATGCCCATTGTGTCTGTGAGATGGATTGGATTCAGTTAGAGGGGGGATGAACACACGAGAAGAAAGGAGAAGGAAAGGTGGGGTAGAAATCGAATGAAAGGCAGATGGTACTTATATAGTTCAGGACTGAAAGGCACTAACCGGCGAATTGCCATAAATGAAAGCTTGTTCCGCACAGTCATGACATGATGACTTCCAGGTCTCTCCCCTTTTTGCATTCCTCATGGTCCAGGCTAAGCAACACCTGTTCTACACGCTGCATTTATCGCCCAACGCCTCCCTTTTTTTTTGCTGTCATTCGCCGGCACCCTACATGACTTGGTATGACGCCCTTTATTATCATTTGTGTGAGATAATTTGGAGGTAATTGTCATCATTGCTCCTGCAGTTTCGCAACCACCGTGGTCCCAGGGCTTTCGTTGCGCGCTCTAACTCCGTCCCGTTCTACTTCTAATACCACCCACAAGTCCCGATATATTTTGATTATGGTCATAACCTACTGCCAAAACTACCGAGGACGAACAGGAAATGTTCATCTGACAGAGGCTTGACTACATCCATGATCAACGATCTGCTCTATCACTTATCGTCACCTAGTGCCAGAGTCGCTATCAAAAGGCCTCAGGTCATGGGCGATGTCAATTCTCCGCTACGGCACCAGAAAAACCCTTGGACCATTTCTCCGGATAGCATGACCTGGCTATACTCCTTGGTCATAAGCAAAGGTTTAATTTGTAATATCCTCTTGGGACATGTCCCACCTTATCCTACCCTACCTCTTGACTGGAGAGTTCTATCTTGGGGTGGGCATTTCGAGATCTTGTTCCATGTTGCTGCGCCTGATGCTTTTTACCTGTGAGAATCCAACTTTCTCAAGACAGGACTGCCGTTCAACGGTTCAGGTAAGCAAGTCAGAAATTAGAATTTGTATCTTGTCTTCTGATGGTTATTGATGACCCCTAGTTCCGACTTCTCGCTAGCTGGCAGAATTCCCTCCTCACGGCACACTTCAGTGTTTCCAAAGGTCTCGTTGACTTAAGGTGGTCATCTACCCACCGAGATGCTGCGATGCAATCGATTACATTCCCTCCCCGACATTCGACAAACAAGCAACAAAAATGAATGCCTCCTGCAAGGTTCGAACTTGCGACCTTGCGCCGTCAGTTGCCTTTCTTGGGTACCGTGACTAGGTTTGTCGTTGATGCTCGCACATTGACCGGCGCACAAACACTGCATTCTTTCTCCTTGAACTTGCCTTGAACATACTGCCTTCACTGTTGTCCTACGATACCCTCCTGTGGTTCCTCGGAATGCACTGCCCAGCTTACGACTGAGTCCCGAATGTATTTTCTGTAATGCTTACCAAGTTGTGTAAGTTGATATTGTTTGGGTAGCCTTTAGTGCTAACTTATAAAATCAGCAATGTCTCAGGAGGATAATTCACCATCTTCTAATTTGCACCACATTGCTAAGGACTGAGAAACAGTTTATTTGCCTCACCAATGGAACATATAATACATACATGGCTAGGAGCACTGGCACTCAACTGTTCCACCAAAATGCATCTTCAGAAATCATTAAGATTTCTGAATTCGGTGCTATACCTGGAAGCTCTGCCATGCATGCTTGCACATTATTCAGTGTGGTGTAACAAAATGAAAGGTGAAAAAAAGAAAGAAAAAACGGATTGCCCCCTGCAAGGCTCGAACTTGCGACCTCAGGATTACAGAAACTTTGTTTCCTCACAAATTAATATGAGACCTGCGCTCTAGCCAACTGAGCCAAGAAGGCGATAAGTTGCCAATATAACCAAATTTATATCCAGAGGAGGTGAGGTCCTCTAACTACTGTGACAATGTGTGACATGTTGTAACCTCTGGTCTGTTCCTGTGACATCTGGTCACGGTACTTTACATACCACCACTTGCACTAGTGTTGTCAATATCTTACCAGCCTGCCAACTTCTTCAGGTCCCTTCTTGATACACGCGCCTGGGTTCTTATCTTCCTAACACCTTCGCTGAACGTGTGTCTTCAGCCACTCAAATATCACCATCATCCTGCCTGGTCCTGCCGACACAGAAACACGCCAACCTTCAAGTTCTCACCTAAACCCTTCAACCCCCCGCAAATAACTTTGTTTCCACAATTTACGTCGCTGTTATTTGATGTTTTCGCTGAAACGACCAGCACCTGAACCAGTTCTTCCCCCGCGCTTGACGAAACATCGACGGTTGAGTTTAGAAACACTCAGGCCTACTCGATCTCCTCCCCAGACTCTCAGTGCTCGTTGGCAGAACCTGGCAAAAGACATGTCATCTCTCTTCTTCGACACTGTGGTGTCTTTGGTTCCAGGTTCGGTCTTTGAACCATCTCTATGTATGCTCAGTTGGCTAATTCCTTGCATGAAGGTACGACAGCACTCTCAAACGAAAGTGGTACATCTTCAGCCGATGAAGTGACACCCACATCCTCATCGTCCGCCCCTTCCTCCTCCATGGTATCAACACCTCAACAAACCCCCTCACCGACAAAGGGATCTGGTAAAGATCCCAAGCCAGATGAACAATCCACACCAACTCAGTCCTTCGACAATTCTTTGCCCTCTCCACCCCGCCTTTGGACACCGCATGAGCACACGCTCACCAACGAATCGTTTCAAATACTGGAACAGGCGCATTTCTCTACCCCCAAAGCCCCTTTGACGTCATTTTCGTCTAGTAGCAGGACATCCGATGACACCCCTTCACTCGATTCTTTGATGAAGACATCCATTTTGCCACGCATCCAAGGGCTAGATTTGGATGATTCATTTAAATCATCCCAAACACATAAATCATTCAATTCATCCCCAACACATAATGCCAGTTTGCCCCCGCCCTCAAACTTGGCAGGCAATCCAAAGTACAGGACGAAACTGGGACATCCTCAACCAAGGCCATCGAGGAAGCATATTCTTGAGGCAGCGGTTGGTCGTTCAAATCTCTCTCATGTCCTTCTATCTGAACACCACGGTTCTGTCAGCACAAACGTCGCGTCGACCTTGAACGTCGCAAGGCTCAAAAAGAATTCCGTGAACGTTACAAGCTTGTCAAACAAAAAGGTACAAAACATTGTTAGCTGAAAGAAGATGTTCTGATCCATTTTACAAGGGTTTCAATCGTCGGCTGCGGATTTCAAGGGTGAGTATGCGGTCTTATGTTTGCGTGGTGCAAGCTAAAATAATCCATAAATCCATAGAATATCTCGATTACCAGTTAGCCATCAAGGACCATGTTACTCCCATCAACCTCAAGCCAAGTAAATCCATCCACGCTCTTTCCCTCTCCAATTCAAGCTCACATTATCCTAGATACAGCTTTATTCGGAACAAAAATGAAAAATGAAGAAGTAAATATCCCTCTCTTACTGTCTGAATGACCTTTTCATCTCGTGTTTTTCCTCTAGGAAGACCCGGTAGAGTTTCTGAAGCGCGCCCTTGAAAGAGGATTGTCAACAATGAACGAGTACGTTTTGGTCACTAAATTGAATCAAGGCTTCACGCTTACCGTTCTGTAGACCTCGAGCGCCTATACCAAATCTTCCCAATTTCGAGAAATTGGCTGAGCGGCGGCGAGCCAAAGACCGTGATATCGAAACGTCGCTGCGACCACCACCCTTGCCCGAAAGTCTCTCTCCAGAGGAAGACAAGCAAGTCAACGCTTTACTTCACAAAACCGGAGTTGTTGCCAAATTCGCCAGAGAACAAGTTTCGCATCAGGATATAGCTCGTCTACAACCCAGGCAATGGTTGAACGACGAGGTCATCAATTTTTATGGTGCTATGATACTCGCTCGTGCTGAAGGAAGTAAAGAAAATCCCGGCGCTCCTTCCAAAGGGAAGACGAAGAAGAATAAAGCTCCATTGAACGTACATTACTTCAGTTCATTTTTCTGGGAGAAATATACACAGGAGGGATATGAGAAGGGGAGACTTGCGAAATGGACAAAAAAGGTGGGCCTTTTTGGGTATCCGTTTCTGTATGACTTTAACCCAAATTTATGGCGTCAGATCGATATATTCTCAAAAGATGCCATTCTTTTGGCAGCCAACCATGGTAATGCGCACTGGACAGCGGCGTCCATCAACTTTCGTCTAAAGCGAATCGAGTCGTATGATAGCATGGCTATGGCGGATGAGAAAGTCTGCAAAGTGAGTATCCTTGTTTCCTTGAGTATCCATCCATGAACTGACTTTATCCATCAAAGATTTTGCGCCGATATCTCGATGAGGAGCATATGAACAAGAAGAAAAAACCATTCAACTTTGAAGGATGGCAAGATTGGCACCCACGGGTGAGTGGTTTACCATTGCACTAAATTGATCCATAGCTCATGTTGCGTCCATTATTAGACGACGCCTCAACAAGAGAATGGCTTTGATTGTGGGGTGTTCAGTTGCCAGTTCCTAGAGTCGCTATCAAGGGGCGAGGAGATGTTCAACTTTTCCCAAAGAAATATGCCATACCTTCGAAAGAGGATGATATGGGAAATCGGCAATGGCAAATTTTACGATGACCGTTGAGAGCATTTCTTGATTGTTTAGTATACATTCCGATTGTATTTCGTTTCTTCTTGGATCTCTTTGCATATTATCGTTTTCATTCAACCATTGGGTGCTGTAGTTTTATTCTTAACAATTATAATGGTTCTTGGTTCTGTTTCCTGCCTTCAGATTGTTGGCTTTTGAGGAATCTGTTGCAGCACTTTGAAATTGATTGACGAGCGATTGAAATTAAATGCAGAGAACTGTAAGTGACGAGGATAAATACATCTGATGGAACGAGAGAGTAGGTGTTGGGTTTGTTCCCTATCTCCGAAACCACCATACAACCATAAAGAACCAGAATACGATGACGAGGAAGACAATATACCAGAGCCAACGGCATCCCTGTCGATCTGCCATATTGTTCATCCGTCGAAATGTACCTGAGAGGATTCCGCCTGTTTCTGCGAATGCGTCGTTCTGCAATAATCAGAGTTGACGTGAAGTGGTTTAGTACTGGAGGTTGGAGAGGCTGGGGAGGACTGCGTACCATTTGGCTTAGTTGTATCGTTGACTCTCGCACTTCGTTTCCAATGCCTATCGTAATCTGGGTCCAGTAAAGAAAGGAAAGAGTAAAAAGTAAACGGTAAGAAAACGGCCTCCCAACTTGATTTGACGGCCCAAAACTCACTCACATCCTTCAATAACTTGACTTTCGCACTTAGCCCATCGAGGGCTTCGTCATTTTGGCCTTCCAAATCATCGGCGTAACGGGATCCATTGGTATGGGAGTTTGATGGGTTATATATGCTTCCTCCGAAGGGGGATGACCGGCCTGAGGAAGGGGGTGTGGTGCCCAGAAGCGAAGAGCGGTCGCGGAGAGAGGGTGTGGCTCGTAATCTTTCCAGAAGAACGGTGAGTGACCTGGATGTTTCGAGACGAATGCTGAGGTTCTCACCGTTGTGCCATGTAGGCGTGTCAAGAAGAAAGAAAGGTGAACGAGAGAGAGCTTTGGGATGATGCAGGCGTCTAATTCAGCATTGTCCAGCCTTTGGTGGACGTTTTGAGGTCGTGGTGACACGTTGAGGACCAAGGTTATACTTAGCACTGCGGCTTGTCATGCCAAACGGGTCTAACTTGCCAAATGTAGAATGCATGTCGGGCACTTGCAATTCAAACACGAGCGAAAAAAAATTGTAATGGCGCTAAGAAATACATCTATATGCAAGAAAGCAACGTACTTTCTGAACTAAGTAGTGATAAAAAAGGATCGGAAGCTGGTAAAGCTGGATCGACAGAGTACCAGGAGAAAGACGGAAAGGACAGTGGTTGTCGTATGTTATAATATATAGAGAATATTTAGAGAGAATAAAATACGAGCGACGGATTGACAAGGATGCGACAATGAATGAACAGATGAACAGTGGGTTGAGTGGCAAGAGGGGGTAAATGACATCTCGAGAGTGGGCAGAAGAGTCCATTCATCATCTTCGTGAAAGTATTGCTATCAGTACAACGGGGTTGGTGGTCCGTGGGGATGGTCGTGCAAAAGAATTTGATTTCAGCTAATGCTCATGCGGTTCAGGGTCGCACTGGCCGCCCGTCGATGATTGGGCGCCCCAAACCCTTGTGCCTTTCTTGTCACTAAAAGTGCGGAGGCTCCGTGAGCGAATTTTTGGGGATGAAATCGGGATCGAAACTTACAAGCTTCTTTCAGGCCACGACCAAAGTTCCGTAGCACGATTACCGAGTAGATAAAGGTGGCAAAAAGAAGGGTAATAGCGATCACGGCTGCAAAAAGGTGTGAGGAAAATTGCGGCAATGTAAGAGGTAAGATATCCTTACAGAAAATAGTCAAAGACTTCCATACAAGCCTGAATTGGTCCGTGTTTTTAAATATCAACACCTTGATGAGCTGGAAGAAGGGCATAAGTCGACATGAACCGAAACTGTGCGACAAAAACAAACCTTGTAGATAAAATAGATCATGGCCCCAACACAACCAGACATGAAACTGGCCATCATCCATTTGTTTTCGTGTCTAGCCGCCAAATGACCTTCCACCAGAAGCACAATGGATAATGGCAGAGCAGCGCAAGTGACATAGTACTCCCAGTCAGTGTCTTGGAGGACAAGCCAAATGAACTGGACTGAAAACCCAACCCAGAAGAAGACATCGAACTTGACCAAACATTCGTATATCTGATAGTCGGCATACATCTTCTTGATCCTTCTGTCGGCACCAAGGAATTTATAGACCTTCCATCCAAATTCGTTGTAGATTTTCCAACCAAGGCCAATATAGGCGATTTCGGCCAATGATATGACTATTGGGATGATGGTGGTGAGGACGTCGATGGGAATGTTGGAGACGCCAGCAACGGATGGGTCGGGCATTGCCTCTCTAATTTCCTTTATTTGAATGACGGCGTACATAAGGAAGAGGGCATTAAAGATGCTGATGCCGAGATGGGTTAGATTGCTAGACAACAAAATAGCACATTCCAAGACTCACGTCAAGCACAGAAATTGAAGAGTGTTACGAGCGTACACGGCATCCACTGCCATCACGAACTGGAAGACGCTGAAGTGCCAGAGTCAGAACTCCTTTCCAGTCATAGAGATGAGTAGACAGGACGTACTGAGCAAGGGCAAAGATGGCAAGATACACGGGCATTCGGGTTGTCGCGATAGTAGATTCACTCCCCTCCGAGTGTTTGTTCGTCTCCCTCACCCTTAGAAACAGCTCTCCTTCTATAGCTAGGTCTATCGTCGTCTCTATGAGAACTGTGGCAACGTAAAGGCGACATGCTAAGGATTCCGGTAGAACCTAAGGAGAGTAACCAAGTCAGCCCCACAAAGAAACAATGCCATGAGAACACACCTTCTCCCAAAAAGTGCGGGGATCAACTTCTTTCGTCGGGACTGGAGGAGGGTAGTTGTAAGGTGTGTCGTGTGTGTCGTCGGATTGGAGAGCGGCTTTGTTGCTCAGAGGGATTGAAGTAGTTCTGTGGTGTGTGTGATTAACGTTGGTGCCTACAACGAAGGTCTGATGTCGAGAATTGGCAGAGTATGGGGCAGAATAGTTGTCAATCAAGTCGTCGTACGAGGCCTTGAAATCCTCGTCTGTTCTTGATGGCTGGAGGTATGGCCGCCGTGAAGGGTCTGAACGATAGTTTTGGGCCGACATAGCGGCTAGAGGACGAGAGGTCGACCTGCAAAGATGTAAAGAGAGTGTGGTTTGTTGAAAGAAAAAGAGAAATGAGAGTGATTGTCAGAGATGTTGTTACCGTCCAGTCAACTTTCCCAGCCGCATGCGGAGTAGCTTCCCCGTGTTTGGCTTATTCAATTTTCAATTTAGTTGGGACCAGTCGTTGCCAAGCTTCCCTTTTCTTATCCAAAATTCTATTTTCTCTCCACTCGATGTTCTGTGGAGGCTGGCAATCGCAGGAGGTGGACTGTCAGCCCATTCGGTCATCAACAAGGCGAATGCGCCCAATACCAAGTCACTTCAAACCAAAATAACTCCCAAATAATAACCAGATAATATTAGATTTGTATTTCCCACTACCATAGGTGTTAAAACAACTATTCTACTTTTCAGAGAAGCCTTAGCTTTCCTGTGATCTGGTTCACAATTCGCGAGGGACCTGGCAGTGATATGTTCAGCCACCAGCAAATGTGACGAACAATACTTTGAGAGCCCAGTGCTCACCAGCAATGCCAAGAACAGTCCTTGATCCAGCAGCAATCTGAGTACGCCCTCTATACACGACGGAATTCAGAAGGAGATTGTTTCAGATTGGCAGAAAAACATACGCGTCTTGTATCGAACGAGCACATAGGTTCAGGCTTTGTGCTTGAGCTTGCATAAGGAGCAATTCATCCTCACTGCCGCATTGAAGGGCA
Organism: Psilocybe mexicana; assembly: GCA_019721455.1. Lineage (NCBI taxonomy): Eukaryota > Fungi > Basidiomycota > Agaricomycetes > Agaricales > Agrocybaceae > Psilocybe > Psilocybe mexicana. The sequence continues at coordinate 12,449 of JAIFHD010011277.1, read as the reverse complement.
ACTTTAGTTTGCCTAATGCAACCAAACGATGAGGGGTCAGCTGGTATTGCGAGACTATGCTGAACGTACCCTGTTCGTTCCCACTGCCTGAGAAACTAATAGAAGTCCATGAATTCAGAGCAGGTATCGTTCACAAGCTCGGTCTTCACGTACAACAGGGTTTTTGGCCGATAATGTTTTGTAACACGCTAGTGCGGCATGGCTAAAAGATTGTTCAGAGTGACGTGAAAAACAATCAACTGAGAGCGGCGCACGAGCATCTATGAATTGTATGTCAGAACCATACGTCAGAAGATTATAGAGTTTGAAGGTTGCGGGAGCTTACTGAGCGGCGATCTTGCCCGGTGTCATTCCTAAATCCGTGCGGACAACGAGAACCTAGGCAAAAAAAAGCATCTGAATGAATAGCAGATAAATATGATTTCTTCTGGATGGAAGGCGCCATACCATTTTGCACTCGTCGGCCTGATCTACCCTGAGAGAGGCGATGTCCCCGTCGCCGACACTTGAATGGTCACTGTCATCTGTTTCATTTCCGCCTGAAGCATCCTCTTCCAGAGGTTCGATTGGGGACTGAACACGAGCCACAGAATTGGCGCCTTGATGTTTTTCGGTCCGGCTCTTTAAATTTGACCTCGTTCCTGCCCAGTACCCCACGGAAATCGAGGCAGCAACTAAAGCGGCATAGACTGGAACTATAGGGAAATCAGCATGTGTTTGTGATGTACAAGATGGATGGAAATACGGATATTTTGGCCCATCGCAAGTTGGAAGCGAAGATGGCGGTAAATGACAGTGTGTGGTGGTGTGGGCTTGTGTGTTGTGGGCAATGGATGGCTGTACAACTTGTGTATTTGCACCTCCGTTGTTTCCGAAAAAGGATAAAAAGCTATTTTTAGACACAACACTTCCATAAACACCAGCTGAAGCGCCGCCCTTGTTCCAACTCATTCCCCTTTCCTTTCTTCCAAGAGCCTCGAGGCCTCTCCTCCGTTCTTCCAGCCGAAAACTAAAATTATAGCGTCCCCATTTTGTAGGTGCATCGATGGGTTGTGGATGATTCTCAAGACGCGTATCAGCGCGCACAAGAACACGTGTGATGGTTTGTGTTTTCTTGAGTCAAGCACTATCACCTGGAACAACGAATCTCTGACATTTTATTCTTTATTTTTGAAGGGGTTTCCTGTATCTCGTTTCTGGTAGACTTAATGTGGCCAGTATCTCCCACTCCTCTGATAAAATTCCGGGGAAATCGCAGCAATAAATAAAGAATCGTGGAAGATCTCCGCAGGGAGTGTACGGAACACAGTTACGTTTTGACATTTACACCTGACCCCTCTCTGCATGTCTACCAAATTACCAATGACGCTGGTCGATTTCCATCTTCTGTGAAGCTAAACTAATGCTCTGGAGCCTTTAGCATCATCAAGGCACTCCAAAGAAAGAACATATTGCTATCCATTTTGAGATATTTCGAACCTGCACAAACCTACACAAAAGTTCAACAGGGCTGACTCTCAGGAGTCCCGGAACCACCTAATTTACGTAGCCCTGCTTCACCTCGATGGATCATTATGCCCATTGTAGGTTATCCAAGCCACGAAGTCTCCCGGAAAAACGCTTACGAATGAGGGTACTGGAGCTTTAAACTTGACTCAAGAGGAGAAAAACCTATCCTTGGTACGTTTATCGTTGTCTTTACTTGTCATTCCCTCATCTTCTGACAGATTGTCCTTCTCCGCATCTGAAAGAGTCACTTCTGAAAAACTCTTTTACCCAAGGTTTTACTAAACTTCAGATGCCGAACAACAGAATGGGGCAATTCGCTATGCAGGAATCTCTTTAGATCAAAGAAAACCAACTCCGCGAATCCCCTGTATCGAAACGCCATTGCCTTTGGGATTTAAGCAACATGGACAAGGAAACAACGCGGCCAATTTATTTTCTATTTAATCGACAGCAGATTTCAAGTACCCATATCGACCTACAGATGTCTTCCCCCCAATCTGAAAAGTACCCGCGAACTGAGAAGACCGATGAAACTGTGGAATCTGTCCATACTGCTGGTTCAGACCAAACCGCTTTTTCCTCATCACCAACACGGCTTCAACATCTTGTTGCGTCCCTCCGAAGTACTTTTTCTTCTTATTTCCACTTTTGTTCACCAGATCTTGCGACATGGCGCTGCATGAGTGGTTTTCTTGCGTACTTCATATTTGGTTGGGGTGACGGAGGTATCCTGTTTTTCTTTTTCTTGTTTTGAGATTTGTTGAACAATTTTTTTTTTTTGCAGTAACTGGGACCCTTCTTCCTTGTGCGTGGATGACGACCTCTCTATTCACAAACATCTAGGTTTTATTGACTGGTCTTTTTGTCAGTTATGATGAAAGACCTCCATCTTAACTTCTTGTCTTCTTCGTCGCTCTTTTTGGCCTCTACAACTGGGTAAGTCTATCTATCCCTGCTGTATTTAATTGACTTAACATTTGCACAGCTTCATCATCGGGACTTTGTTGCTCGAGTCAATCCTCAAACAACTTGGGCTCGTCGATTTGAATGCAACTCCGAGTCGATATCCATGGGTGCCAGCAATCAGCCTTACACGAAGAATAACACACTCCAATTCTCAATCTACTCTTCTTGCGTTCTTCATTGGCAGCACTCTCCATGGCATTTCTTTTGCCATGATGGGATCCGGAGGTGGGTTCGGGGTTGTATTTAGTGCATATGCCGTTGCGGCCTTTGCAAGGTCTATCCTCACAGGTGGGGTTCCCATTGATATACGAAACCCTTTTTTTTCGCTAATCCACTTTCTATTCCAACAGGCCCGATGTACGTGTTTTCTCGGCCATTGTGCTTGATAATTCCATGATGCAACGTAATATCACATAGGAATAAATTCTTCGGTGATGCAACAGCAAGTTATGCCTTTGGATTCTGGAGTAAGTTTTTCTTCTTTTTTGCCCAACCAGGAGCCTATGCTGACAATGAGTACAGCGCTGGGAGGAATGGTGTCTACTTTACTCTGCCAGTCACTTCTCGCACTAAACGTGCCCTGGACCAAGTTTTTTCTTGGTTCTCTTGTTCTCTCCGTTACCAACATCTTGTTCCTTGTTATTACGTTCAGGCCGACGAGTGGTGATCTTGAAGAAGAAATTCGGGAAGCTGAAAATGAGGTTAATAACCCAAAGGGTGGGCCATTTATATTGTTCCGAAAAGGACACGAACTCACAATCAATCGTTTGTAGCACTATGTACGGCTTTGTCGTCAGGCCGTCTCTGGGCGATTATTATATTCACAGTTTTGTATTATGGATGGTGAGCCATTATTGGGTCCTGCTCCATAAAAGCACTGATTTATGAACGACATCAGTGAAACCCCGACACAAGGATTCGTAAGTACATTTTACACATGTCGGTGTTCTACTCTCCAATTGATTGGTAGATTGTATCATATTTACTGGATATCAGGGTCAGTCCAACTTGGATCTTACTTTTACTATCCGACTGAGGATGTGTTTTAGAATGCAAACCCCAAGACTGTTGGTTATGCCTCTTCAGGTTTTTGGGCTGGGATCACGATTGGACAATTTGTTTGGGGAGTCGTTGAGCAAAAGTTTGTGCTCTCATTCTCTATTGATTCAGATGACATTGAACAATCTCATCGACTTGAAGGCTCAAACCAAATTCTACTCAGCGTAAAATCGCTGTATTGATTTGCTTGTACGTTCGTCCAGACCTGTTGACCTTATCTCTTCAATCTTGACCTGTTTCATACAGATGTGAGTATTTCTCAGCATGTCCACCTAACTCTCGATGAACTTTGGACCGTGATTTGGTAGCGGTCGGCCTCGTTATGCAGATTCTAATCTGGACCATCCCTTCCTTTATTGGAAACTCCATTTCAGCAAGCATCATCGGCCTCGTTTATGGCCCTGTTTTTCCTGCGACATTCGCTCTGGCACGAGGAATCCTTTCGAAAAACATATTAAGGATTAGTCTTGCATTAATGTTCGTCTTAATGTTTGTCTCGATGCTCTCATTCATTGACTCCTTTACGTAGCTCCGCAGCTTCAAATATTGGATCAGGTATTCGGCTAAATTTTCACAATGCTTATCATCTATCTTATCCTTTCTACAGCGCTATTCTCCTTTGTTCTTGGGATAATATCCAACGCTGAAGGCATCCGTACTCTCCCTTATCTAACCGTTTCCCTCGCTATCACCAGCACCTGCATTTGGGCTTTCATCCCTGCCGAGGAGCGTACTCATCGCGATGATCACGGTGACCCCCTTCCTTAATCGAAACTTGACAATTTATGTATTCCTAAATACATTTCTCGTCCTTTCTTATTATGCACCCTATTTCCGCTTTCGATTTAATAGATATCTAGTAGACTGTTTCTGTTTTCTTCGCCCTTTCCCAGTTTTAATTGGTTCTCTTTTGCTCGATATTTGTCTGTATATACTGCGTGTAGTAACTTTAACCTGTAAATAGTTCAAAATTTAAAGCCATTCAATTCTGCTGACATTCTCTTGAAACAGGTTTGAACTAGTGTTGTCAACCTCGACCCAACAAGTTCTGTGTCCTGCGTCCGTGTGAGCGCTCAGGCCTCGGGCCTCAATGACACTGGGACGCCGAATGCCAACTATGAAAATTTGTTTTATTTCGTTTTGATACCTTTCAAAATGCGGTATAGAATCCACATCTCTCGGGCTGTTATATGTCCCAGTCAATATCTTAATTTGACCTCAATCCTAGACGCGTCATGGTTCTTATCTTTGAGGTTGTCTGCACCGGATTGTGGGAACCAACGTTCACAGAAGCCTTTGATTCATGAAAGGCGGGATTTCATAAGTAGAAAATTTTCTCAATTTGTTTGCCGGTATCTGCCTTGAAAGAGAGGATGCTCGGGCCTAGATATGACAAAATTTCATTAATTTAGGTGTAGGACCGACACAACACCGACGTGCGCCTAACTCAACTTACCAAATTGGGTCTACCCCTGAAAGTTGTTGTTGTTTGGCCGTGATTGAGACTGACGTTGTGGACTGTCCTTTATCCCGACCACCAACGTTCACAAACGTTCCAATGATTTTCGGGCCTGTACTTCAGAAAATATACTCTATTGCATGTTCAATGCTCTCGTACATCGGAATGTTGGTCCCCCAAACGTAAGTCGAGCAACGAACGTGCCAATCGAGGGGACGAAAGCAAGAGGAAAGCTTGCGACAGTCAACTCGGGAGGTCATTGAATCACTGGCGTCGACAATCCGGGTTTCTTGGATTTGCTCTGTCCTGACACTGTCTGGTGTCTTCGCACTTCTGGTGTCGCTTGGTTGTTGTCAATTGCTGGTGGTCTCTTAGTTGAAGATTAGGCTGGAAATTGGGGAGGTGCTCTATCTTGTACCTCATAACCCACTCAGACTCGAAACATGTAGGGAGGGCGGGATGATATCGTCCAATCATAAATCGTCCTTGTACACGGTCGTTGCTCGCGACTATGACGTTGTGTAAGTTAACCGTACCGAGGAACGAAATCAGGGGCGGGCGGGACATTGTTTCCTGAACAACAAGTTGTGTAAGTTTTTGCCTTGACCTTCTTATCGTTGCTGAAACATTGCCTAGGTCCTGTTAATCTTCCAAGTCAAGAACCTCGTTTCTGGTTATCTTTACCTATTAGATCAAGATTCAGCTCCATGATATCGCCGTAAAGCATCCGCTTGGACCTCTGATCTTGAATTTCGACACATAGCTTTTCTTCGGACCCGTTCTGCATTCCGAAATGAAACGTCCCCTCTATTTTACAATAGTTGTGACAAAAAACTGCTTGAACGAGGGAATAGCGTCAATTTTGGGCGCAGCTGTGCACTCGACCGATTCACCCTTAACCCTTGGGTCATTGGGTATAAAGGAGAAAGAGGCTTCGCTCAAAATTTCGTCATTCAATCCTCCGGCAATATTTTCATGTCTACTTCTTTCTTCCAGGACCCGGACAAAGGGAATGGCACCATCGAGGCTCAGCTTAATGTCGACGCCGACCTCGTAGAGCGTCGACCACTGTTTGAGTTGGGACCGTCAACTATCTCAAAACGCACAACCCGTTTTGACGTCCCCGCCATTTCTCCATTGTCGAACGCTCGTATGTCAGATTATGATACTACGGTTACACTGGCCCGGCACCCGTCGTCTTCTTCCGTCCACCCGTACTCCCCTTATTCTCCCTACTCAAGCTCTCCGTCAACCGCCGTCAACAGTCGAGCTCCTTCTCCTTCGAAGGAATTCCAGAGCCTTAACTTTGATGACGACCTCAATGATTACCTTCCAGCATATGATCGTCTGAAATGGCGGTTAGCCAGTGGCTTTTTTGCCTGTTTTATAGGCGGTTGGGCTGATGGAGGCCAGTCATTTGACATGTTGATGATTCTGCGGTACTGACTCTTGTTGTTTAATACAGTCACCGGCACAGTAATGCCTTGTAAGTTTTTTTGTGCCTGACACTCATATATCTTGTCGTTAACCGCCTTCGAGACCTGTCGGCACAATTCCATCTGACTTCCACTCTATCATCTTCCCTTTTTGCTGGAACAACGTGTGGGTAAGAGCAAAATTGTTCTCATGGGGTCATGTACAGATAAAGCTAATGGATGTGATTATAGATTTTTCGCGGGTACATTCCTGGTCGAAACACTCATGGACATACTTGGGCGCTTTCGGGTTCAGCGCAATCAAAGTACCTTTCTCTCCTTCGTCCCTGTATTCCACAAGAGAGATGGGGATTTGGGAAAGTCAGATTCACAAGCTCGTTACCTCGTTCTTGTATTGGCCAGTCTGATTCATGCGACATATTTTGTCTTGATGGGTTCAAGAAGTGGATTCCCTGTCATGTTTTTGGCATATGTTCTCTCTGCCTTTTCACGAGCGCTTTTGACAGGTATGTATGAGTTTCCGTTTTAATTCAGGATGCCAACGAACTGATTCAATTATGCGTAGCGCCTCTGTGAGTTTTGTCTAGCATGGGGGCCATATCATGGTCTTTAGACTGAAACGGACTTTTACAGAAATGCTTTCTTCGCCACTGGACCCAAGCAAGCTCTTGGTTATGGTCTTGGTCTTGCCAGTGATTCCTTTTTTCCTTACCCTAAGAAAAAGTATCATATCTGAAACAGCTTTTGTCTAGGCCTTGGAAGCGTTATCTCGCCACTTGTATGCCAATCAATTATAGCGACTGGGGTACCCTGGTATCGCTTCTATTACGGCTCTCTCGTTCTCTCTGTTTTCAATATCATATTCCTGGCCATCACCTTCAAACCCACAAGCAACGAATTTTTCAAGGAAAGGCAATATGCTCTGGCTGAGACACGCCTTCGAAAAAGTCGTGCTCTTCGGTCCGGTCGTTCTTCGCCAGTGGATGAAATGGATCCATCTGCCTTGTCGACTTCTCCACCAGAAATCCAAATCAAAAGGAAGAGTGGTATGGGTTCAATGTACCTTTGATTTTATGACGGAAAAACTGACGTATCTCACAGCTTTGCAGCGCGCATTGGTTATGCCCTATCAGTGGGCCGTATCTTTCTTCCTTTTACTTTACTGTGGGAGGTAGGATACCTTGACAATCGGGGGTTTTTTTTTTCTATACTGACAATTCTCTCCAGCGAAACAACTACCCAAGGCTTCGTGCGTATTCATGCCCAACTCTGAAAAATACACCAACGTTAACATTCTGGTTTCAGATGGTCACCTATTTGTTATCAACCAGAGTGAGATTTCTTTTTTCTTTTTTGCTTCGTTTCATTGGTATTAATGACATCCTATCATCAAGCACGCCAATCCAAAAACGATAGGTTATGTGACCTCCGGGTTCTGGGGAGGCATCAGCATTGGCAGGTTCATTTGGGGATCCGCTATGCCATTGCAAGTCCACACCTGCCCCCTTCATAGGTCTCTACACTTACCACACAACTTTTTTATAGCCTCACTTTCACTCAGAGAAAACATGCAGTCCACGCGTGTATCGCAGTTGCCGTTGGGATGCAGATCACTATTTGGTTCGTCAAGTCTGCCGTGGAGAACGCAGTAGCCACCAGTTTTATCGGGGTCCTCTATGGCCCCATCTTCCCTGCATGCCTTGCAATGGCAAACGATATCTTGCCAGAGGAAGTGCACATGGTCGCCATGAGTCTTATGTGGGTTTCTAATTTTCTATGTACATACCACTGAAGTTCTGTTGACTGATAACAAAATACCATCCAGTTCTTCCTTTGCCAGTCTGGGAGGAGGTGAGATTTTGCTTCTTTTCTTCGCAACTACGCCGAGATTAACTCATTCTGTCTGGTTTTAGCGATCTTCCCGCTTGTGGCTGGCCCCATTCTCGACGCCAAGGGTGAACAATCGTTGACCTATGTCACAGTCCCATTGGCTGCGACGATGGCTTGTCTCTGGACCTTATTCCCTTCCAGAAGACCGCCCCAGCCAATGTCCGACTGATTTCTTTCCCCTTTACCATTTTTTAAATGACGTTCTCGACAACCTCGTGAGATTTAGATAGAGCGTAATGTCAAATAGATGGACCAACTAGACATAGACATAGACATAGAACTAGACTCAATAGAGATCAAGATAGATGATCAGATAGAGTATACTAATAGTGTAATGCTAATCGTGGACTTACGTACCTCATTGTAGAAGTTAGACACATAGATAGAACGACGAGTGGACACTGGCGGGCACCAGATGAATTGAAAATAAGTAATTGTTGTATAATCACATTACATATGACATGGTAGTACGATGAACTATAAGTTATACGAGAACAAGCGAGGAGAACTGGAAACAGCAATGCGAATATAAGCCCAAATGAGAAAGAAGTCGGGGTAGACGACAAAAAAGAAGGAAATGTCATGACGAGGAATCTATCATTCACTGTCTGTGTCAGTTGATGATCCTGTTTCGTTAGCATGGTCGATTTCTGAAGAAAGCCGATGTCAGTCGAGCCAAACTACAAGATATTCAAGAATACACACCAAGCTGGTAATCCGGTACATGGATAGGCTGAGGTCGGGGAGGGCTGAGTCGCCTAGGCGGACCAGTGCCCATCGCCAACGGACGGCCCCGAGCTGCACCCATCTTCCCGTTAGCCACGAGAGGCCGTGTCGGACTCTGCGCTGAGAATGAGGACGAAGGTGTTCCAGCGACAAAAGCGGGCTCTGGGGAGGACTCTTCTGAGGACGCTGACGACCGGTCGAGGAAGGATGCTGTTGAGGAGTCGCGTAGCTTGGATGGGATTTTGGAGTGCGAGGTTGTCGAAGGCGAGTAATGCGACTGCAATGGATAAGATAGTGAAGATTTCGTCATTTTTCATGTAAAATTTCTGGACAAGGGATCGCTTACGTTAGTTGGTAATCCAGAAGAATCTGGATCGGCTTTGACTCTTGATACGGGCGAGCCTGTATAGGAGGTCAGAGGATGTCGTAAGCTAAACAAGATAGTGAAACGGATACCTGAGGCCTTTCCTTTCTTCGATTTCTTGTTGGGTGAGATCTGAGGAGAGCCAAGCTGAACCAAGCGTGTTGAATGAGCAAAGGCGGTCCAGACTCTAGTTTTAGGAATTTTATTACCCTTTTCCGTTTGAGGGTGAAATCGCTTTCGTCCGCTGTAAAACCGCAAATTGAATCCGGTGAATATTTGACCGTTGAAAAGTTTCCACCCCAAGCCAGTTCAGATGGACGATGGTTGACGAACCTGTTTTCTTTCCTTTCCCTTTACCCTTTGATTTGCCGTTGACACTGTGTTTGTCGTCGGAGACATTGCCACTTTCCGACATAGGTGAAGCTGATCGTCCGCCGTCTGACGGTTGCCTGATTTACGAGACAACAAAGGGATTTAGACACCAGAGACTTGAAATGACGAAAGCGGAGGGAATACTGACTTGGCCTTCGTCGTAGTTGCTCTCACAGCTCCTCTTCGTGAAGTACTGAGGCCCAAGCATGTTGTGAGATGGGGAGCGTATCTATTGGGAGCGAGCTATAAAAGATACGAGTACCAGGATAGAAGATTAGCTTATATTTCCACTTGATGAAGTCATCGGAAGATATGTATATCTGACGGACCTGTCTTTGGCATGACACACATTCAAGGAGCTGAGCATTGTCGCCCTTGAGGCTTGTGGGTGTGCTGGTTCCGGTACCACCGTTGGCATATGCTCTGCTTGCTGGGTCGTAACCGCCTGCGGAAGATGGTGTGTCTGCACGTTGTCCAGAAGCAGAGGCTTGAGAAGCCTCATTACTTGTTCCTTGAGAATGTGCTAAAGAAAACGTAGGAATGGTCAAACCACGTTGAGCGGAGTCGAAACATCGAGAAGAACGTACATGTCCCACATCTACAATTTATCAAAAAAGAGTGAATCATTTGGAAAGGAAGTAAGGTTGGAGGGAGGAAAACATACTGGGTATTACATGTCGGACACACCGCTCTGGCTCGCGTGACCTCACGATGCGTCTGGAGCGTTGCATCCATGACAAGCTCCTCAAGCATAGCAGCGAACACGCGTGCCGTCTACCAGGAGATAATACAACAACGCATTGTTCAACACAACAAGCCGCATTGCACACGACTAGGGGTGAAGCTCACCAGGGCACCCAAAGTCTCTTCCCGTTCTGATTTAGGCATTGCGTAGGTCGTGAAGTTTTAGAAAGAGGTCCGATTAGAGATTTTGTGGGTGTTGTGGATATGTATACACTTTGAACCCTTATACCGAGTAGGTTTGGAGAGGTAGGAGTAAACCAATCGAGAATTTACAGAGCCTCGAGTCCGGGGGAGTTGGGGTACCTTTGGAAGCTGGAATTAAGCCGCAGGTATGTATCCAATCGTGGGAGAGGAAACAGGAAGAAAGAGAGCCTGTCCGAGTGCTGGAAAGTCGAAAGTCGAAGTGCAGAAGTAGTACGCGACAGGTGCAATTAGGACAAAGGTCACGAGCGGACGTTATTATGACCCCGAATCACCACGTGCACCACTCCCCATCTCGACATATCTCCATCGTTATTTCATTGTCAAAAGCATCAAATTCGTTACATAGTTCTATGGGCGTATTGGTCGTTGTACGGAAGAGAATAAATGTACGTGGTGTCATCAAAAAAAATTAAATTTACTGTGTTGTTGGAGCGTCTAGTAAAAGGGTTTAGAAACCAGAACGAAATCCGAGGAAGAAAAATCGAGTGGTATACATAGACCGTATAGAATCGTAAGAGTATTTTTTGTCAATAAAAAGCTGTGATTTTTCTTCATTTAAAAGTAAAGAAAAAGAAGTTATCCTCCACCCAAGCAATCAATAATTATTTGAGGTCAATCTCGAGATCGTGAACACCCCAATGATAACCACGGCCAGAGCTCCGATGCTGGCAGGCAAGAGCAAATCTTTGGGAATGCCCATGACTTCATCGCCACTCCCAACTGGTGGTGCACGGTGCCTTCGCTCGGGTGTGGCAACCTCAGGTGCAGGCGCAGGAGCAGGGACGACAGGTTCGGGACTGGCCTCCTTCACAGGTGCTTTCTCTGTCTTCTCCACCTCACTCGTTTGCTGCGCAGCTGCAGCAGTGACTTCTGCTGCCTTCGCCTCGCTCTTCTCGGCGCCAGCCTCAGCCCAACCTTTGCCGCCCTGCACAAACAGCACGACGCGATCAGTTCCAGCTGCACGAGCAATCTTGACAGCTTCAGACACATCGTGGTCGCTTGTGATCAGCACAATATCACCATCCGCGTCCGTGTAGGATAAGTGGAAGTCAATTGGATCAGGACGAGTGGTCGCATCCCCCGTGGGCTCAAACTCCGTGAAGAAGGGGTCCGTTGCCAATTTCCCAGAAACAATTTCACGCAGATGTTCAACGTCATCGTGACGGGACTGGAATCGGTGGGTACGTCCACTAGGCGTGCGGAATTTGAACACATACGTCCCATCTTCAGCTGGAACGGGGATGCCTCCACTGGGAACGCTCAGACCTTTCTGACGAGCGTATCCAGAGAGTGCGGAGACATGGTCGTCGTCCATGACAGAAGCTGAGTCGTTCGGGTGCACTTCGGAGTGAGGAGATTGTTGGAGGTGAAGATCGTTCATTCCAGCAAAGGAACGAGAGTCGGTTGGTGCATGGTGGGAGCCTGACAGGAGAGATTCGCCATCGTCGTGACCAATGGAATCGAAGAATCGTCCCCACATAGGACCGCCTTCGTTATCATTATGTCCATGATCACCAGCCATAGCATTCATCTTCAATATCATCGTATTAGCTACGCATAGGTAGTAGAGAGGAAACAATACAAACCTGTTCCAAAGTTGCATATGTCAGCTTCAAGACGTCAACGATAGCCACAAGACGCCCGTCACTCTCAACAACAGGAAGGTTGAGATAATGCCCATCTAAAGCAGAGAAAATCAGATTTCAAAGGTCTTCTACAA
>JAIFHD010011253.1:0-12237 GCA_019721455.1 Psilocybe mexicana | reverse complement strand
TGTCCATCAGCTCTTCCGCCTCCTCCCTCCACCGTTCTGTCCATCAAACATTGGGTTGTCCATCAACTCTACCACTTCCCCACCTCGCTGTTTTGTCCATCAACGCTGCGTTGTCCATCAACTAGGCAGCCTCGTCCTTCCCGCCATTCTGTCCATCAAAACCGCGTTGTCCATCAGCTCTTCCGCCTCGTCCCTCCGCCGTTTTGTCCATCAAAATTCGTTTTCCATCAGCTCTTCCGCCTCGTCTCTCCGCCGTTCTGTCCATCAAAATCGCGTTGTCCATCAACTAGGCAGCCTCGTCCTTCCCGCCGCTTTGTCCATCAAAATCGCGTTGTCCATCAGCTCTTCCGCCTCGTCCCTCCACCGTTCTGTCCATCAAACATTGGGTTGTCCATCAACACTGCGTTGTCCATCAACTAGGCAGCCTCGTCCTTCCCGCCATTCTGTCCATCATAATCACGTTGTCCATCAACTCTTCCACCTCGTCCCTCCGCCGTTTTGTACATCAACATTGCGTTGTCCATCAGCTCCTCCGCCCCCTCCCTCCGCTGTTCTGTCCATCGACATTGCGTTGTCCATCAGCTTAGTCCCTCCGCCGCTCTGTCCATCAATGCTGCATTGTCCATCAACTGAGTTTGTCCATCAGCATCACCGAGCCCTCCTTAGCTGGTCCATTTGTCCATCAGTGTTATCCATCCCTCCAGCCTGTTCGTCCTTCCTACTAGCACCTTGTCCATTCCCTGGGACGTCGTCCATCAATAGTAAGCCATTGGATTACTGATGGACAGTGAATGGAACTTGAAGATTGCGACTTACACCCCGACCACAATGACATCCCCGGCGAATTCAAATGGTGAGTCTAAAACATACATTTGCAACTGAAACTGACCAGGAGATATAGATAATTTATCGCCCAGACCAACTACTCAAGGCCTTGTGCTCAGCATCGAGATGCTTTAGTAAGACAAGACTTGAATGAATACCGCTCTTAGCCAGCTCACATATATTTATCCACAGCAGAATCGCCGATCTCTGTGTTCAAGCACAAAGAGAGAATCCTCAGCTATATCAGATTACTCCCCAGCGACCGCGTCGTTCAGCATCATCAACACAAATGCCATCTAAGTACAGAGACTATGTACCATCCCAGAGCTCACGTAGAACATAGAAAAAGTTTGTGACTCCTAATAAAAATATCAGTGTGCCAGTGCGAACAGCTAAAATCAGTCGTTGATCATGGACTTTGATGGATAAATGATATGTAGATATGATGGACAAAAGCTGACCATGGATAAGCGCTGGCTGTACGATGGATTTTGCTTGGCAAAGAATTGATGGACAACTGAGCGGGAAATGGAGCGGAGTACGAATGACTCAGGCATCAATCTGGCCATTGGGTTTCGCTGAACATAAGGAAACCTAATAATAGTTTGATCCCACATGTACTTCTCTTTTGTTCACATTGATTCCAATTATCGAACTCTCGTGTTTTGATACCAATTCCCCCGTATTACAATGGGTCGCCGCACGTCCACGAAACGAAAAGCCGAGTATGACGAATATGTGGACCCGAAGGATCGTCAGGCAAGAGAACACACTATGGGGACCTTCCATACCGATTATTCTGGACTCGAAACACAACGCACTTTTCGACAAACAATACCCGTCGCTGCTCCTCTTGGTATCACACCTACCCCTGGCTCCTCCGACTCACCTACACCCAAGCTCGACTGGGTAATCTCTGATCCCGACCTCCCCTTTCGCGTCTTTGATGGTGATATCGAACTTGAAGAATTGGAAGACTGTGAATTAGAGGCACTTGGGCTGCTCAGATTCATGAAGACCAGGAAAACCGGTACCGATGCATCACAAAAAAAGAAAAAGACCCAATCGGTGTGTTACCGTTCTTTCTGAATATTATCGACCTCGATTTAAATATACGCAGACCCATCCTATCCACTTTTGGACACCCCACATCGATACCTATGTCGATGAACTCCTGAGACTAGAGGGGCCAGGATGTGTGAATGTAACACAATGCAGCAGTTCATCCTGCGATTCAACGGCTGTCGAGCATGTATTTCGGTGTATGGACTGTTGGACCGACGAACTTTTCTGTTCGTCTTGTACCATTTCATCCCACCGTCGCAACCCCTTCCATCGTGTCGAGGTACGTTTCTTCTCAAAAAATTCACGGCACCTTTCTAAAGAAAATCACTATTCAGCGATGGACTGGCGAGTATTTCAAAAGGACAACATTGAAGGAAATGGGAATGCGTGTACAGCTCGGACATCTTGATGGAGTTTGTCATGTCCCCATCGCCGCGTTCAACAATGAGTTCGTCGTCATATCTCAAACCGGCATCCACTCGATATCCTTGGATTATTGTGGGTGTGCAACCGCTCAGTCGAAACCAACACAGCTTCTTCGTGCTCGACTATTCCCCTCCACAGTCAGTGATCCAAAAACGGCCGCAACGTTCGACGTCCTCAAGATGTTTCAACTTCTTTCATTTAACTCCAAAATCTCTGGCTACGAATTCTACCAGACTCTGGTACGCACAACGGACAACACAGGAGCAAATCCACCTCCGGTATGTTCCCTTTCATCATGTAAACTCCCGTCCCTTATCATATCCCAGGATCGTTATCCCGTGTTCTTGCGCATTGTCAGGGAATGGCGGCATGTACGGCTCCTCAAGCGTATGGGACGTGGCCATGATCCCACCGGTGTCGCTGGAACAAAGGAGGGGGAATGTGCCGTGCTCTGCCCTGCATGTCCACACCCCGGTGTCAACATTCCGGATGACTGGAAGCAGCGACCCGAATCAGAGCAGTAAGTCTTATTTCCTGAGAAGGGAAATAAATTTAATGACCGCCCTTTACAAGATGGTTGTATTCTCTTTTTATAGCAATAGATGCCAACTTCCGACTCAAACGAATGAACATATCAAATGATGAACGTGATCCACCCCTCAATCATGGATATGCATACATGGTCGAAAGCAAGAAATTCCACGCCTATCTTGATCAGTACGACAACAAAATACCCGACGAAAAAAGCACCTGTAACAACCACGATGCCATCAAATCCGCAAACGCGCGTGGAGGCAATGGTACCGCCGCCAGTGGGCTTGGAACTGCTGAATGCAGCCGACACGACATGAAACGGCCGCTTGCTGTAGGAGATCTACAAAAAGGCGAACGGTATGTATTCACTCAAAATCTTCTCAATCTCAAGCTAATAGTGGGGCTTGGTAGATATGTTAATATGGATTATTTTTTTCTCTCTACCATTGCCTTCACACTTCTTGCCCGAATTGTTGTATCGTACGACATAGCGTGTCAGTGGTGGTGTAACTTGATCAACCGATGTCACGTGTATCCCCCAAATGCAATCTCCACGTTGTCGGATCTTATTCTTGTTTTCCTCATCCCAAAATTCCACCTTCCCGCCCACATACAAAAATGCCAAACATCGTTTTCTTTTAACTACACCCCTCGTGTTGGTCGCACCGATGGAGAATCACCAGAACGTGGATGGTCCGCTGCAAATGGTATTGCGAGCAGCACCAAGGAGATGGGCCCTGGTTCAAGAAGCGACACATTGGACGATCACTTTGGTGATTACAATTGGCGGAAAATCATATCCATTGGTGTGTAGTTTCTTCTTTTTTTAAAAAATTTATATCCATCTGAGTATTTCACAGCAAGCACATTTTCCCGCAAAGCAAAGGAGGCTATTTCGGAACGAAAAGAACATGTTGAAGGATTCATTGAATTTGACGCCGCCCTGCCTGTCGAAGCCACCACTCAGTGGACCGCAATATCACAGGCATGGGAAAAAGATGCGAGTAAAACAAATCCATATGTCGTCGAGAAAGGCAGTACGTGCATATCAGATGTATTTGTCGGGACCTGGGAGTTCATTTTTTTTTTTTTTTTTTTTTTCAGCCTTCTTGAGCGAGACCGATGTTCGCTTACGCCTCGCCGCTGAGGACGCCGAACAATTGGCGAAAGGAGAGGCCGTTCAAGTCCATGACGATATTGGCCCCAGTCTTCTTATATTCCAGGGTCTCCAACTCGAGGAATCACAGTACGTTCTTCGCCTTCATCATTGCAGGAACACTTTTCAATTCTGTGTCTCAGGCGCCGTCTCGCACTTGACACGTCAGCTCTTGGCCCCCACTCAACAAGTCTCCAACGGTCAAAAATCCTTGAGAGATCCAACTCCCTCAGACGGCGCATCGATGCTTGGATGACTGTTCAACAGCTCTACATTCCAGCTGTCGCCCTCTACCGTGCACGAAACGATGTATCAACCTCAAACCCCGTTGCGGTTCAGGACATCAAATTGTTTCTACCGTCCGACATCATCCAGGATATAACCTCGCCTCTCCAGCTCATCAAGTACGAATGGCAATATCGTTACGCCCAGGCCGAAGAAACGCTCAATAGTCTCCGTGGATACCTTCTTTTACGGTCACATATGTTCAAATCGAAGGCACGCCATTCTCGTGGCCAACGCCAACAAACCAGGAGCTTAAAGCTCCTAGCCGATGTTGAAGAAAAAGTCAAATTTACCACAGCGACTTACAAAAGGATCTACCAAGCACTCGAGGCAATGTCCCCGACTCTCCTCGAAACGTCGTGGCGTACTGTTTTGCGTCCTCTGGAAGACGCTGATGTTGTAGGGTTGAGCTCAATGGATGATGCTCGGAGTGAGGGTCGGAAGCGTTTATCTTGGATTTGGAAGGTTCATGGCACCGGAGCTAATGCTGATGAGTGCACTCAAGCTGGTATGTTTTCAATATCGTGTCGACTTCTTTTCTCTGATTGTCTTTAGCTCTTCGCATCGAGTGGTGCAAGGCACGCGCACGAGCACACCGCTGGCAAGAGGAGTGTCTTCTTCTTGCCGAGGAAATGCGGCGTGTCATCGCGTTCTTTGAATGGAGTTCACGACGGTGGGAAGGTCGAGGAGCGGCATTGTCTGGCACCAGCGCTATCCCTCCAACTCAAGATCAGTCAACCATCTCTGCCGGGAAGGCTGCATATGCTCGGAGACAGGCGGCCGTGTGTCAGGACATTGCTCGACATTGCGAGGCGGAATGGAAAGGTTTGTCAGAGGAATTAACTACAATGGGTAGTCGTAGTGCAAATGTCATGATTGAATGTCACTAGTTGTCAAAAACAGGTGCATTTTGAAAAGGCTACTTATTAAGACTACGGTCAACATTTACAATAGATCACAACAAGTCTATATCCGAACGAAAACACCACCAACAAAAAAAAACTAAATGAGCCTCTGCTTCTTTGCCTGCCTGGACCCACCACCATTTCCGTTCTTGTTTCCCTCATCCTGCTCGTCGTCGGTAGAATGAACGCTGATATATCGTATGACTTTCCTGGCAGCGGGTTTGGCTGCGGGTGCGGGTGCGGGTGCTGGTTTGGCTACGGGTTTGGCTGCGGGTTTGGCTGCGGGTACGGGAGCGGGAGCGGGCTGGGCTACGGGAGCGGGCTGGGCTGCGGGAGCGGGCTGGGCCTGAGCATTGTTGCGGTCTTGATCGTCAGAATCGGGGACGAGGACGTAGTCGGTGCCAGGGGCTGGTTTTGCCTTGGACCTCAGCTTTCTGAACGGACGTGGACGTCCTTTGGAATCATGCTCCATAACCTAGACAAAAGGATAAGCGGGAAACGTAGTAAATAGCGAATCGGGGACAAACTCTGGATTTCCTTTCCACAAACTCTGCCACTATCCCTGCCCGGAACTCTTCCCAAGACTGGTCGACCTCGGTATAGAAAACTGAGGTCATCGCGAGATTGAATATCACAGTCTAAAAAACAGTTAAAAGACTGCGGAAAGATAAGAAAGATTGCATACCTGGCGGGTCTGCGTCAAACGCTCCAGAGAGGCTTTATAGTCCGCGCCGTCCACAGCCTTCTCAGGATACAACATGAACCAAAGCTCAAAGAAGCTGTCAAGAAAGACACCGAGCTGGCTGTTCTCCTTTGCTTCCCGATAGTAGGGGGAAGCCTTGAGGATGAAGGAGAATTGATGAGAGCGGAGAAAATCGACGGGAAAGGGTTGATTTTCCTAGAAAAAAAATGTGAGGGTTGAAATGGAGGAACTGGTCGGTATGAAGCTGCTTACTGCTCTAGCGCTATCACTTCGAAGGCCAACGCGAGGCATCATTGGATATGAGTGTGGCTTGGAACAGTTGGACGCGATGAATAGCCAGGGGAGCGATTGAGGTCTTGAAAATAGGAAAAATTTCCAGATCTTATAGCGTGCATGGTTGTATACGATGGATAAGATGATAAAGGAGTATGGATAGGCAAATTTATCCATTGCTCCTAGCTGGAGCAATGGATAACAGCAGTTGTAAATCAACAAAACATGGTTTGTCGATGGACAAAATGATGCTCCCATGTCGAGTTTTGTTTTTTGATATTAGGTAATGTGATATTTTGATGGAACTTAGCAAAACACCTTAACATATAATTCTGTTGTAATGTACACAGACTCCTCTCCGTCATTGTGAGTGCAAATATCGCTTCGGTTTAATTCTAGCTTTCGATTGATATATATCATATGTACCATTACAAGAAAAGTTAAAAAGGTCAGACGATGCACAAATACTGGCCGAGTCAAAGTGCGTTCTACGTACGGAACGCACCTTGTCTTTTGCGTTCACCATGGGCCGTCACAAAAAATATTTCACTCCTGGAGAGAAACAGGAAGCAAACAGGGCTAAGAGCAGGAGACATTATGATAAGTACGAGAAATCCCTCTATTTGACCAACAGCAGTTCTAACGAGACTTCAAGAGCAAAGGATTCAATTAATGAGCGTCGACGAAGCCTTTACACTCCAAAGAAATCGCCAATGTATATTCTTTTCAACCATCTAAAAGACTAAGGTACTCATTATCTATGCCAGAGTACAATCTAGAAGCGCAGCACACGAAAACAGTGACCAGAAAGCCAAGACACAATCAGAATGTGAAGTATGGCTTGATCATGCACGACGGCTTGAACGCCGTCTCAATAAGCTTATCGGAGACAATGCCCTTCAATTTATGGAAGATCTATGTGCCACATATTCTGAGGACCGCGATCATGAAGCCATATCCGACAGGATGAAGATGTTGGACAACCTCCAGCGTTTGATATATCGCTTTCAAGACAAAATCCTTCAGATTGATGGCATCGGCGACATATGGAAAGAGGCGGATACCATAAAAAAGAAGATCGTCGAAGTTCTATCTTGGGTTCAGGATATTTACTGTACCGCCCTCATTGATATCGACAACGAGTTTGCCGAGTTTTACTCCAACCGACAGTTCATTTTCCAGAATTCACAAGAGTAAATCAATATCAATCAAATATATATTTTTTGTTTGTTTACACACAGAATCAGATGAGCGAGATCGAAATGACAGATATACGAAAGGTTGAAAGAGGGGGCTACCACAGTAAACCACACATCCACCCTACAACGACAGGACAAGAAAATAAACGACAGAGTATACATACACGACACCTAGTAGGGGCGCATTTCGACGCTGCCAGCGTGAAGAGCAGCATCGAAGACCTCCTCAGCCTCCTCCTTGGTGTCCTTCTTGACGTAAGTTGCGCAACTAATGCCGACCACCATGGGGCTAACGACAGCCCTGATAAAAAGAAATGAGTAGAGGAGATAGATAGATGAACCATACATACCATCCCTTGTACACGCCGATCTGTCTTCCCTTAGTAACTGCATACCAAGACTCGGCGCCTGAGACAATGGTGTTGTATGCCTTGCAGCTGTGGCAGACATAGCCCTTGAGGATGCCACCAGAGCTGAACACGCCGTGACCAGTTCCTGGGGGTGGGATTTCGCCAGACGCGTTGTCGGTGTCACCAATGGCATTGTCGGTGTCGCCAATGGCGTTGTCGGTACCAACAGCAATGTCGGTGGTGGTGGTGGTGGCAACGGCGGCGGGGTCGGTGGCAACAACGGCAGCAGTGGTGGTGGTAGTGGCTGCAACGGCGGCAGTGGTGGTGGTAGGGGCTGCAACGGCGGCAGTGGTGGTGGCGGTGGCAGTTGCGCCAACGTCAACCATGATGGAGTCGTCAGAGTCGGAGGGCGAAAAGTCGGACAAGTCGGCCAGGGCCAGATCGGAATAGGTGTCGGTGGCGTCGGCCATATCAACCGGAGTGGTCGTCAAGGGACGTTTGGCCGATTCCGAGTTCACTGGAGGACAAAAAAAAATCAACCAGAGAAAAGGACAGAAGAAAAAAAACATACATTTCATGATAGCCTCCTCGATGGCTTGACGACGACGCAAGGCGCCTGGGGTTGGCCCAGCGTTGACGATATTGATGCCGATATCCTTCAGGGCAGCCAGAAGATCGGTGAAAGACATCTCGGCAATCGTGCTTGCTTGCCCTGCGGTTGGTGCCGCTAAGGAACGTCAGGTTACGTGCATCCGCTATTGATTGAGATTAAGCTCACCGGCAACTTGCTGCTCAATGGCTTGGAGAGCAGCAACGATGGTGCGCACGTTGATGGCAGAGGGGTCGGTATGGAGGACATTCTGGGCCATGATTTCGACAAGGTGGGTTGAGAAGGAGAGAAAGAAAATGGTTGGGGATTTTTATGATCAGGACGCCCAAGGTCAATGGATTATATACCTGGATTCATCAAATTAACTATATAGTTCTTCGGATTCTAGCGGCGAATCCTGGTTGGTAATCAGTGGTTTAATCAAGAGGTATTTTGGACGTATTATCCCGCAAGTTCTATCCGCTGTCCTGAGAAGAGTGCAAAGTTTATCGCACAACGCAGAGGTAAAGTCATCTCCGTGAATTTTAGCGCTGGAAACTTACACATGTTTTATTCTTAGACTGTTTTATTCATAGACGGGCGCCAAGATGCCGGGAAAGCCATGGACGACGCCTGACCAGGAAGAATTCTTGGAAAGTAAAGTTCCCGAATTTCAGGCGGCTCAACGGTCAAAAGCGATAAAAGCCTTTCGGACATCCCTGAATCAAGAGTTCTTTGCTCGCTGGCCAGATCCCGAACATGAAATCAAGCCGGTCATCGTGCCAAACAAGCCAAAAAAGATGAAGGCCGCAATGGACGCACCCGCGCCGCTCACTCACGCGGATTGGGTCCTCTTACGCAAGACGGTACATATCATCCATTGTCTGACTGATATTTTGGTTGATCTAAGATTAACGTCTTTAGCAACTCGACACATGGTTTAATAACCGGGGTGCTAACGCAATCGTGCGCCGTAAACAACGTGGTTCCGCGACAGTTATTGTTGGGTCAACTGGCCCGAATCAACGCACTTTATCCGAGTTGAATCTGTATTCGAGAAGATATTACGATGATCGCATCCGTCCGAGCGTTTTGCTTGCGAGGATAGAGGATCCATCGGAACATAGTATCGTCATCATCAATAGATGTATCTCACAGGCGTGGCAGAATGAGAGTGAAGAAACGAAGGCAGAGATTCGGGAAGAGTATAATCGTCTCAAAGAGGCAAAGAATCTTCCCCCTGAGGTTGCGGAGGAGCGTACTCCCGAGCAATATGCCCAGTGTGTCACCTTCCAAGCTTAATTTTTATGTATTGTTTTTGACAATTTGACCTTAGAGCTATCGTTGAAGTACCAGAGCAGGTCAAGGCCTTTTTCGATCAGATAACAACACGAAGTGGATGGGCATTTACTGTCCTCGGGGGAGGCCCCGAACCGACCCAGGGAGGCAAAATCCGCACGATCGCACTGCACTTCGGTAAAGACAAATTCGGTCAAGTCTTTTCAAACGCAAACCCAAATTTTTTCGAACACATTTTGTCGCCTTTCCATCAATTTCTATACAATATTTGGAGTATGTGAAATTTCGATGTTCCTACATGATTGATATTTAAAACTGATAAAACCTCGATAGGTCTGGAGGAGAGGGATCGACGTGGTGCAGGAAACAGTGGAGCGTCGGGCTCAACGTCAAACCTAGCATTAACCAGCGAAAATGCCTCTGAAACAACTTCAGACGCGAGCCCCACGAATGCAAACGCAAATGAAGCATCATCCAAACCTCAGGAAACGACGATGCCTTCCGATGACTCAAGCTCCTCACAAGCTCCATCATCCAAACCTCAAGAAACGAGGATCACTTCCGACGACTCAAGCTCCTCACAAGCTCCAAAAATCACGACAACGGCGACACCTACAGCTACTGCAACGCATATAGCTCCGGCTAGCAATACCGCTCCCAATCCTCCCAAAGATCCAGGCATCACGGCTACCACTCCCCCGCCTCTCAACTCTTCCCGACCAACCCCTCCTTTAGCTGCCGGCGCCGGGCAGGATCCAAATGTTGCAGCGACGACAACAGAGGACACGACAGACACTCCTGTAGATCTCACCATCCCCCGAAATGTAAATGTTGAGACAACAACCACACCCATTCCTGAAGCTCCCGACGCCCCCGAAAATCCAAATACCGCTACGCCAACGACGGGAGTATTTGACGAGTTGATGGCGCTCATGACGGAAGCCTCGACAATAGACCAGTATGCGCAGGCCCCACCCATTCCCAACTTCATGCCCACAGGATGGAACAACTCGTTCGGCAACGAAGGAGGCATGGTCAATAACCTCAACCCGTATAACTTCAACCCGTACAACTTTAACCCATACGCAGGCGGTAACGACGGCTGGGATTTCCCTGGGATGATTCCCGGAGATTTGGCGAATTTGCTGTTCTCTTTCAGCAATCCAACTGCGATGTCGATGAATAATGCGATGATGGGCACTGAAATGAACATGCAGACGTCAATGGTGGACAATGCTCAAGAAACAACCAACGCTTACCCAGGGCCGACAATGACCAATGCCCCAGCTCCTGCTGGCAACCCTTTGTCAGCATTAACAACCAACGCTGCCGCTGCCGTCCCTCTTCCTCCCACCAATGCCCCAGCTCCTCCTGGCAACCCTTTGTCATTATTAACAACCAACGCTGCCGTCCCTCTTCCTCCCACTAACAAAGTTCCTTCCGTTTTTGAAGCCACTCTGGTGACGAACCAGGTGCCACAAGCCCAGACCCACGTCACGAACAGCTTGGTAATTCCAACGGCAACCGACGCTGCTCCTGCTGATCGTCCTCCTCCCGTTAATGAGGTTCATTCCGTCATTCAACCCAGTCCGACGACGAAGAATGTGCAGCCGATCCTGCAGTTGGAAACCCAGACGGCGACTCCTGGGACGGTACAATCGTCGGGGTTAGGGAAGGTGGACATCCCCATGCCACCCCCAACTGTCGGAGCGGAGGGAAACATGCCGGTTCCAGGTGCAGGTCCAGATATTGTGGCGGATACCGAAGGTGGTCGACGTAATAGAAAGGCGGCACCCGCAAAGGACGTGCCAGCACAGCAAATGTGGTTGGGTGCTGCGAAGGATTACTTGATGGAGGCGGACATCAACGAAACCCGATGGACGGAGTGCGTGACAGACTGGGAGGAGTTTGAAAAGAGAGAGGCGCAAGAGCTAGATACAAGTTCGGTAAGGTCTTTTGAAAAAAAAAAGAGAGAAAGAAATCACTGACCATGATAAAAAATCAGCTCCGTTTGCCCACGAAAAATCGACCGGCTTTGTTGTCAAAGTGGCTTTCTTCGCGAAAATATGGTTCTATTCCAGCTATACCGGAGTCCTTCGCCGATGAATGGGTAGCCTGGTGGAACTCGATTCAACCGCCGTGGAGAAAAAATCCTGATGGGGCGGCCCTTCCTTTGTCGTATGAGGTGGGAAGACAAAAGGATAGCATCCTTGCGGTGAAGAAAGGAGGCCCGAATGGGTTGGTGACGGTTATGATTGGGCTGAAATGGTGGGCATTCTCGAAGGGGAAAGAGGAGATTTGGGGGCGCGCGGTTGATGATCTACGTGCCACCTTTGCTAGCGTTGAAGCACCGGTGTCAAGGAAAAGGAAACGTGGTGGTGGTGGAGAGAATAGCGGCGAGCACGCTAGGAAACAGAAGAAAATTTGAGCGCATTTTCTTTTTATCAAGAATTCAAAAAATGCGCAACCTTTTGGGCATGGTTTGTTTACTCCGTTTTTTTTTTTTTTTTTTTTTGGGAAATTTGGGAAGGAGAGGAGGGAAAAAGTGAGGAGAAGAAGAAAGATGGAGAGGAGGAGGGCAGCGTGAGTGATTTTGAACTGGGTAAGGTTTGAAAAAAATCTTCTGTT